>CACVKS010000180.1:0-23547 GCA_902749335.1 Acanthamoeba triangularis
TCTGTGGTGGCCCCATTGCGCGTCTGTGGTGGCCCCATTGCGCGCAACGTGAGGGCCAAGGCAGGCCAGGGCGGGAAACGAAAGAGGTGGGCGGGCTGAGACCTGCTGGAACTTGGGGCCGCCGGGAATGGACAAATTGAGGAAGCGAGAGGAGCAGCCGTTGAGCAGGCGGAAGCGGTAGGCCCGGGGCTTGACGTCGAGGAAGGGCCACACGCGGCCATTGACCACAGCCACATCGCCAAAGAACTCGGGCTGCCAATCAAAGGGGTACCACAGCTGTTTGGTTTGGTTTATGGGAACGTAAGCTTCGCGGATGTGGGACATCCCTGGAACAGGAGGAGCGTTCGTTACCTGGCCGTCTTCAAGGATGACGCGGTCCTGCATAGCAATGGGAATCTCGAAGTCCCCGCTTGGCAGGCCGAGCTTAGCCTCGTCCTTGTCTCTCAGCAGATAGAAGCCTTAGGGAGGTTGAGCAGTTGTTAGAGAGCAAAAAGTGTTTAACAGTTCGGTCGGAGGTGGCAGAAAGTGGTATACCAGCCAGCCCAGCGACGACGTTGGCCCTAATTCGGGTCCAGATGTGGTCGTGGTACCAGAGGGTGGTGGCCAGCTGCCTGTTGGGGTAGCGGAAGTGCTGCTGCTGGCCCTTGACGATGAAATCGAGAGGATTGCCGTCGCTGTCGGCCGGCGTGTGGCCGCCGTGCAAGTGGACTACACCAGCAGACTCGGGAGGAGTCTCACCTGATTGTACGATCGGGAAGTTAGGCCTAGCAAGCAACAGGCAACTCCACACGATCTCGAGAGATTGTAGGCCAGCCACGCACTTCCTTCCAGGGGCACTGTAGGCAAAATGTGGTGGAGAGGAAGATCATTGGTCCACGTCACCTCCACAGGCCTGTTGACCTTGGCCTCGAACGTAGCTCCAGGATAGGAACCATCGTAGCCGTACACCTTGTGAGCATATAATGTGCGTGTGACGTTTGACTTGCTCTCTGATATGTGAACATAGAGGGTGTACGGGGCCGTACCGTCGTCGGCGGCAGGGACGGGTGGAGCTGCTGCTGGAACGAGTTGAAGGTGACCTCGTATCTGWCGACACCACATTTGCGGCTCACGGGCACATGGACCGCAGGCTTGGCCAGAGGCTGCGACCACTTGGAGAGCGGCACCGAGCTGGGCTGGGGGCTCTATGGTACTGCAGGTCAGTGGGACGATGTGGAGAGAGAGAGGAACGCGCAGTAGGTAGGTACCGTCGAGGGCTGGGCGAAGCAGGTGGCTGCTTGGAGAGACAGCAAGCTCAGTAGAGCAAGAGCGAAGCAGAGGGATGGCTTCATGGCCAACATCCCTTGTGAACTGCAGGTGTAGTTGTAGTTGTTGTTGTTTGTGGTGAACAGGTTGTGTGCAACAGCTTGTTATATACAAGGCAGAGTTTTGAGCGCTGTTGGTGCTGGTTCACCGCCCAGCCAATCATATCATCAACATCACTTGTTCAAGATGAAGGGCCTCGGGATTTGTTTGAGCCTGGGACAGATCTATCAGCCCAGGGCACCGTAGGTAAAGACCAGTTACAGGTGTGTGACCAACAAGCTGTAGAAATCGTGTTTTCTTTTCCAAACTCTGCACAGTGGCTGGTGACTTGACTGCTGACACCCGCGTCGGCTGTGCGCCGCTGTAGATTCGTCGGCCACCGGAGTTGAAATCCTTCACCATGCTCATCACTCGGCCTTCGCGTCCGACGACGACGTCGCTTTGGCTCTTTGTTACAGTGGCGTCGTTCTTTGTGGCGGCTTCGTTCATTGACAGCTCGGCCGGCTAGGCTTCCAGGTCGGCCTCGATAATGGTGAGCTTCAACCACGCAGGCGGGGCCGGCTTCTCATCGACCGACTCGCTGAACTCGCTGAACTCGCTGATGTCCTCCTCCTCCTCCTCGTACTCATCGTCTTCGGCCTTCTCTGACATATCCGACACTTCCGTGCGATAATTGAGACCCGAATCGGATTCGATGTCCTTGTCCGTATCGAAATCCGACATTCTGGAAATATCATCACCGACACGCGGCACACACACATATATTTTTTTAAATATTGAGTTATGATACCATCAAGCTTATGCGGTCAATATATATATACATATGCGCTAAAATCTGTTAAATGTTGTGTTCGTGTGCCAGTGCGATGTGTGCGGTATTGACAGTTTGGTTGCGCGGTCTAAGGGGCGAAGCGTACTGGCTTTGGTTGCGTCGAGACGAGCGTGTGTGTTTCTCACCTCCTGCGCCCGCTCGTACAGCAGATGCACGTACTTGTCGTTGATCGAGCCTGCACCACACACCCCGCTTGTGAGCGTGTGCGTGCGTGTGCGTGTGTGTGCGGTGAGCCTACCTTGGGCTTGTATTGCTGGTCATCCACTGCAACAGGAGATAAACATGACACCAGCAACCTTGCAGTGATTGGGTTGTTATTTACCAATTGGTGCAAGTAGCTCCATACTGCACCTCCTCCTTCACTCCTTCATGTTATCCCAATACCAGAGGTGGTGGGGCCAGACCCACATTCTCTTTGCCCAGCCATCCACATTCTTCAACAAAGGAGCTGGTGGTGTTCATACAAGAACAACAACATAATCAAGAGAGATTATGTGGTGTATGAATAACAGAGTGTGAGCATGTGTTTATTTGTGTCATCTTGTAGGTCTTTATTGTGGTTTTGATGGGGTAATAAGTCATGATGGCAGCAGCAGCTCAATAGTCCCTTTCCAAGTTGGCCCTCTCCAGTTCCTTGTTCTTCATCTCACTGATGTAGAAGTTGTGCTTGCCTAGGCTTGTTACATACTCTATAAAGGTGTAGTCATTGTTGTAGATAACACCATCATTGTCCTTACAATGTGCCTCTGGTGGCCACTTGGGTGTGCAGGAGGAGCCATGTCATTCTCAAGGTCAACTCATAGTGTGAGGATATCTGTCAAGATATCAAAGACAATCTTGGTCATATAGAACAGGTAGTTGAGGGTGTTCATGCTTGATTTGACAAGCACTGCTCATGTTTTTGATCATCTGTACTCTCTGAATTACATCCATCCTCTGTGGTATCACATGGGAATAGGGTGTGTGTGTGTGTGTGAAAGGTTGAAGTTGGCTGTTGCTGTTTGCTTCACTCGTGGGTATGTATTCACACAGGCGGTGGTTGCCTTATTATGCAGGCTCTGCTGCTTCTAATTGTAATTGTAGTTTTTTAATGCCCTGCGACCGTAGCAACGCAAGGAATGCTCCGTGTGCGCATGCGTGTGGGCGAAAAGGAAATGACCAACATGTTCCACATACAGACCGCATGACGGTGTGATGGTGTTTGCGGGTCGCGAATGTAGAGACACCCAGCAGGCATTCAAGACGAAGAAGGCGTGGTGGTCGAATCGCCACCACCTTCGGCGGCGTCGGGCGAGAGGAAGACCTTAAGGAAGTCGTTAAGGAAGCCGAACCCTCCCGCGCTGGCGCGCGGCTGCAGGCGGTAGTACACCGACCCTATCTGGTCCATGTACTGTCATATCCCCCAGTCATAGATTAGTCGCACGCAACACGGCACACACGACACACACGAAATTATGATACCTGCAAGAACTCGGGATCCCGCGAGAGGGAAGGGGTGTAGTGCTTCCTCAGGAGAGAGAAGAGCTCTTGGGCGTTGCTTCGCGTGAAGCTATCCAACAGCAGATGCGTAAAGTTGATCAAAGGTGTCGGGTGCGTCTGCATGCAGCGTATCCGGTTAAGAGAATAGAGCGCACTGAGGGCGGTGGTTGTGCGTGTGTGTTACCTTGAGAGCCGAGTTCTGGGCAAGGTAAGCGTGCAGCACTTGCTTGGCCTCATCTTGCTTTTGCAGGCACAAGTACATCAGGACGGCGCGGGTGATGAAGAGGTCGGCTTCATCGGGGTTGCCACCCTTGGCGTACTCCACGAGCATGCTGCTGAACTTGGGCGGATTGGTGCCCCGGACGTAGTGCTGCTGCGCCCGCCCATAATCCCCTGTAGACGACGTCATTCATGCGCGTACACCAGTTAGCCGTGGGACCAGAAGTAGAAGAGAGAGTACTGGTATTAGTAAGTGCTGGGTTATGGCGTTACCTTTAGAGGCGTAGTAGGCTGCGAGCGCGTCGTGAAGTCGTGGTTCGCCATGCTTGCCGCCGCAGCCCTCTCCGATGGTCCATCTAGCACACAAAGAGGAGATAAGCGAGCGAGCGAAGAGAGCGGGTGGTCAGTGGGGTGCCGCCTTAGAGGCCGTAAAGCGAGTGCAAGACTTACTTGATGGCGGCCTTCATGAAGCTCACGCGGCCGTCGTCCACATCGGGTCCGTAGCCTTGAAAGTGTCGAACAATGGTCTCTACACCCGACATGTAGTGGCATGTTGGCAGTGGCTACATAGAATAGACGAGCAGGGAAAGCGAGCGAACCGATGATGGCATCGGTAGGCTTCTTGTGCGTGTCCACGTAGAGCTTGATGAGCTGCTGGCCGAGCTCGGAGGCCGACACGGTCTGATGGTGCGTGAGCAGCGCCTCCATGCCAGTCACCAGCGTTGCCTCAGCTTCATCGTAGCGCTTCTGTGTCATGTGCCTATTATTTGTGATTCAAATGATCAATACAGAAGAAATTGGCAAGTAGAGATTCGAATTAACTCACTGGCAAGACATAGGCCGAGTAGCACAACACGTTGTTATGTGGTGGGGTGGCAGAGGTACCTGCTAGTGAGCATCTTAATCAACTGGAGCGCCTCGTAGAAATTGGCATCCTCAATTGATTTCTTGACTCGCTTGAGCGCATTGCTATCGCCCCTCGCGGTCTTGCCTCTCCTCGCTCCAGAGGCCGATGCCCCCTTGTGCACCTCCTCATTCGTTGTACTTGCCTGTCCTTCCATCTTCTGTGACGATTTATTTTTGTTTTTCGGTGGTTTCACTTGATTTTATCGCTCTCGAATTTCATCAAACGCAAATCAAATTTTTCATTTGGTTATGGAAGTTTAGATTTTAATTTTTTGTTGTGTGTGAAACAGCGACGCAAGAAGAAGAAAATGGAGGCCGCCACGCAGCCGCAAGACCACACCCTCGGTGCGTCGTGATTTCATAAGCTCAGAGTACTTTACTTTTTGGAGTATTTAAAAGCATCACCACACGCAACGATGGTGGTGGAACAGAATGGTGGGTGCGGCAGGTGCTAGAGGGGGGAGAGGAGGTCAGCTGCCCGGTCGCCCGGGCCTTCCTTCTCTTCAAGCTCGCGAGCGACCCTTCGAGCCGGGCTGATGTTGCCGGTGGCCTGGCCGACGAGCTGTGCACCGCAATCGTGAATGTCCTCTACCGCCAGGTTCGGCCCCGACCACCACTCATACATGCACGTGGTCGCCACCACCTCATGTCCCTCGCGTGTGCCGTGTGTGTTTTGTGGGCGCAGATTGAAGCGCGGGAATGCACTCTTGCGATGCCCAACGAAGTGATTGCGGTTAGGGAGAAGCAGGTGGCCTACCTGCTCCTCTTCTGCCCATTTGTGGAGTCCGCCCTCGAGAGCGACACACTGCTGGATCGCGCTTGCGCCATTCTCGTACGACCCCGCAGGCGCATCATTCTTGCCCGTTCATAGTGTGCCTGTCTCACGCACGAGATTCCCGTGCTACACACGGCACACGCACTCATGCGCCACATGACACACACGACACACATGACACGACTCGACATGACACACACGACGCACACGACAAACACAAGAGGAGCAAGTGGGTTGGGCCCGAGGTGAAGGTGACGCTGCTCGAATGGATCCCGAGTCCTCTGTGGGTTGAGGGCCTCTTGATGTCGCTCATCGAGAATGAGCCGAATGACAAGGCGCGCGCATGTGCGGCCCTCGGGCTCGATCTCCAATTACGGTTCGCTGTCTCCCAACCATACCGCACGACCCACACACGGCACACACGGCACACAGCAATAATGCCTTCCCATCAGGACATGCCCCGATGAGACGGTGGAGGAGGACCGTCAGCTGGTGTTGTTTCTGGAGGAGGTGTGGGCGACAGACTCAGACTCGTCGTTGCCAAACGCAGGCCCGCTCACTAAGACAGCGCTGGCCCTCATGGCCCTGCAACGCCTGGCCAAGCCACCGATCCCGGCCATCGTTCACGCGCTCTCCGTGATTGCCGACGACACCGCCGTTGCCGCAGCTTGGGCCGCTTTTCCCGGTTCGTCTAATTTTATTATTTTATTAAATTTAATTTTTCATTTTGCAGTGTTTTTCTAATATTCTTATTTATTATGAACAATTATTCAATTATATATATTTATTTTGTTTTTGGTTGTGCACCAGGAGGAGACTCGCTGTGGCACAGCGGCAACTATGACGAAGTGGAAGTGCCCATCACCGAGGTGGTGCCCGCAGAGGTCTTTCGTGAGCTGGCCCAACAGCAGCTCAAGGCGCAAGGCCTGGCCAGGCAGACCACCAAGCCGAGCCGCCCGCAGGCTTGTGGCAGCATAATTGGGGACGGGAGCACCGCCCTCCATTCCGGGAAGGAGCCCACCCTTCACCTCCGGAGCGCTCGCCCCATAGACTTTGCTAAGGCACCACACACACACACACACACACACACGACACACGCGACACGAAAAGGCGCACGACACTCGCTGTTGGTTAACCTTCTCTCGTGACAGGCGCTGAGTGAGGCCTGCGTCAGGGTGAATCCCGCGTGGGCTCATCGTCACATCACCCCGCGCCTGTTGGATTACTTGGCCACCGCAACAACAACTACTACGAGACAGTCGTGCGGCAATCTGGCGCGGTGCCTGGTGTCGCTGCTCGATCCGCCGTCAGGCTCGGTCGTGCGCGATTTGAGCTCGCCGGTCGTGGATCAGCTCCGGCGGCTGGCGTTTGAGCCCCAATTAGACGCAACGTTGGAATGGCTCGAGCAGCCGCACCCAAGCCGTCACCGCTCCTCCTCTTGCCTGACGACAAGGGAGGCCCTACAGCGACTCTTGGAGACACCGCCGCCGGGAGACCAGACTTCGTATATTCGCCGCATACCCACCGCACGCACGCACACGCACACGCACACGCACACAAGTTGATGATTGAGAATGCGCAGAGTACCGGACTTTGCTGGGATTGAGGACGAGGACTGGTGGAACCTCGACCCGGACTTGGGTGCGTGTGCGACTTGATCTAGTTCGCGTTGGGATTACGTGGCATGTGCTGCCTGTGCCTCTCACACGGGATCTGTCTTGTGTGTTTGTGTGTGTGTGTGCCAGGCATCAAACCCATGAAGTGGATTCGACGGCTTGCGTCGTGCTCGCTCACGACCCAAAGCAGAACGCTCCAGAAAATGCAGGAAACTGTACTCACCACCAGTACGCTATATATCCACAAACCCCCATAAAACTGTGTGTCTTTTTATTAATTGCATCACAGCCAATCGCAGCCTGGCGTTTCTGGCGACGATCAAGTGGCTCCTTTACTTGCTCGACTTCAGGAGTGTACCCAACCGACAGGCAATCGTCGAGGTCTCGCCCCAATGCCTCTTCACGCCATCCCCACGCCCAGGACTCGAGTCTTGCTGACAATCAAAATGTCGGTCTTCAGGTCCTGATGGGCCTTGTGCTCCCCGCCGGCTCCACCACGCAAGCGCTACTTGTCGGAGTCCCTGCCAGCGATTGGAGTGCCGACATCTTTGCACTGGTGGCCCCAGTTGTGTTGGGCTCCTACATGCAAAGCGGCGCTACGCCGGCCGGCTCGTTCATGGCGGAGGTGTGGAGGGGCGACAGCCACCACGAGGCCCTCAAGTCGCGCATCATCTCCTGCCTCGTCGTACGTGTACAACCATATAGCCCACACCCGACCAACCATAACCATCACCGTAACCGTAACCAAACCAACAGATGTACCCGAGGTGGTGGCCGAGCGTGGCGCACTTGACGGCCCTGTTCCACGACGTCACGCAGCCGGCCGGCATACGCGCCGAGGCGCTCGCAGCGCTCTCGTTCGTTGCCCCCGTAGCGTACGAGCGCCAAGACGACGGCGATGACCATGATCGCTCCTGCGAAGAACGCGTTCCGGAGGAGACCGCTCGTGTGGTTGCTCTTCTGACCTCGCTCCTGCCGCCTCCTCACGGTACGTCACCCAATATATGTGAGCTCAACATGGTACATTGTAACCCAATCAACATTCTTGTAATTCCACATCTTTTGCAGGAGAGGCCGTGTCGCTGAAAGATGCGGCGGCGAGGTGCCTGGCTGCCCGCCTGCCCCAGCAACACCAGGGAACAGACCCAGGCGCAGCTGCTGATGAGCTGGCCCGTTTGCCGGAGGAGTTGCAACTCCTGGTGCAGACCAAGGCCGTCCGCCATTTTCAGGTTCGCGCGCTCCCAAGTTGGCCGTTTCACTCGTGCAGTGCCATCAGGAAGAGGCTAACGTGCGTCGTGTCTCGTGCGTCGTGCGCGTCGTGGTGTGTCGTGCGCGGTCGACTAATAATTCAGTGGGTTGCGGCGCGTGGCATCTGTCGGCTGATCTGGCGAGCGCGAGGGTTGATTGGCTTTGACTGGGAAATCACCTGTACACGACGGCCCACCGCCCCCCAGCCACCACACCCTGGCATTGCTTGTGCGCCAGGTAACACCGCTGACGGCTCTCTCCAGACGCTCTATCGGACCCGCTTGAGGTGGCAAAACGGTCACAGCCGTCGCGCCTGGAGCTCGAGCTGGACCTGGCGCGGTGGCTGCCCTGCATCAAGTCAGTGCTCACCGACGCCCTCATCGACCCCCTGGCCTTTGCGCTGCCCGGCGTCGTCACCTCTATTTCTCACATTCCAGACAACGTCGACTTCAAATACCTCACCCAGCTCTCGCTCTTCGGGGGCGCCGTCCGTGGCGAGCTGAAGCGCCAGCTCCTTGACAAGCTGCAGAGCCCAGACTTGAGTACATCACCACCTTTTTTATCCAATAATGCAATGAATGCGGATTTTCAAGTATATCTGACGTGGAGTGTGGGGGGGGCGACACAGCGGCCGAGAGGGTGCGAGAGGTTGCGTCCACGCTGTTGTATCTGTGCAGCGACGATGACTTGCAGCGTCCGGTGTCGCACGATGAAGGGGACACGTACTTCGCGTCGAGCTGGAGCGAGGACATGAAGAAGACCCTGCAGGCCCTCGTCAGGTTAGTTGCCCCTCTACACGACAAGCACACGACTTGCGAGCCAACCCCAGCCTAATATTTGGGGGTGGTGATGTTGGTATGTGTGCAGTTGTGAGAAGGTGTGGTCGCAGGTGGTGGACAACAGCCTCATGGTCGTTCTCCAGTCCTGTCTGCGCATGCACACGGGTCAGCCTCTGTCTTGGATCTCGCCCGAAGGACTGCGACGCGCCCTGGACTCACTTCAGCCTGCGCCCAGCTGACCAACTCCCTAATTGGCAGGCTTGCATAAAAAAAATTTAAAATCAAAACCTGAAGTGGTGCGCAGATTTTGCCTGGTTTGCCTCGCGAAAAAAGAAATCAATAGGAAACTAAAAGAAAACAGAAAAATAGAAAAAGTAGAAAAAGATGGAAGGCAACGGTGGCAGCTGGTGGGGGAGTGGTTGGGCCTGGCCTTGGGGCGGTGGACGTGCCACGAACGAACGGACGACGACAGCTGGGGTGGCACAACTGCAGAGCGCAGCAGCAGCGGTGAGCGGCAGCGCAACGTCACAGCCGGCACGGGGCTGGTGGTCGGGGTACGCCTTCGCGCTGGGCGCAGCTGTGGGGCTCGGTGCCGCCCTGCTCCTCACCTCCTCCGACTACGTGCCCCCCACTCCCTGGCGGTATGCCCCTTTTCCTACTTTTATTATAAAATTTTAAAATTAATATTAATATTATTAACACGTTACTATTGTGGCGCTGCAGGAAGGAGAGATTCGGGCGCGGTGCACTGCGGGTGCCGCCCAAGGAGGAGATCCTCGATCGGTTTCGCCTCCCGCTCACGGCTGAGGACTTTGAAGACGTGCGCGCCACCTGGAAGCGTCTCGGTAACTCCCTCCCTCCCTCGCCCTCGCAGGACACGGGCAGCTCTTCTGACCCTCTTCTCTTTCGCTTCTCCCGAGCACCTCCAGCGCTGGCACGAGCCAAGAAGGACGGCAAGGAGGCCGCGCAGTGCTTTGCGCAGGACTGCTCGATCGAGGACTGTTCCACAGGTGCTGCTGCTAGTGATGATGTTAGGATGATATTGGTGCGCTACATGATCATCTTCTTCTTCTTCGATCTGTGATGGTGCAGGGCACGGGTGGCGGGGTCGTGGCGGCGTGGAGGACTACTACGCGGACCTGTTCAAAGCCTTCCCCGACGCCAACTTTGAGACGCTGGACCTCTTCGTACGCCTGCCCAGCCCCCCTGGTCATCGTCATCGTCATCGTGTCACCACATGCTCTCTGTTTGTTTTTTCGCACTAGATTGGGCCGCAGGGCGCGGTGCAGGAGGTGCTACTCACCGCCACACACAAAGGTATAGAGGTCTTTTTCAGGAAGCAAGGCCTCCATCAGTCAGACTGACGGTGGTGGTTGGTGATTGGCTCAATCTTCCTCTTTCGGTGACGGGGGTACAGGGCAATGGCAGAGCTACAAGGCATCGGGGCGCACGTTTCACTGTCGGCTGGTGATCCTCATGCCGTGGGACCCGCAGAGTCGGCTCTTCGCCGGCGAGAAGATCTACCTCGACTCCGACGACGTCTTCCGACAGCACCGCCCCTGACGTTTTTACACAAAATAAATAATGAAAAAAGAAAACAGCTGCCTGGCCGGCGCCCAGGCCCCACCGCCAGCGCTGGGTCGAACGCTCGATACCAGCGGCCTCGTGGTCGAAGCGGCCACGTCGAGGTGGGTGCACTGCACAGCTTGGTTGACCAATGAGATGGTCCTAATAAGAATAAACATCTAGATCGATCTGCCTGAATGCGGTGGTGGGCAGGCGGACGAGGATTGTCATCCTTTCAGAGCTGGGCCGCGCGGTAAATGGGACGGTCAGCACGCCAGGCACGTCGACCAGCGTTGTGGCCTTGGCGCGGTAGGATTCCACGCATCGGCGGTCGCAGTAGATCTTGACCTTGACCCCCTCGGCCGACAAGGGCGTGACGCGGCGCATGTGAGAGGCTGTCGGCAAGATGTGGAGTTCGACCGCGTAACGGTGGTGCTCAGAAGCGTTGGGCCTTCGCACGTTGAGACTCCACCTGATCTCCCCATGCGCCAACTGGTCGCAGAAGTTGTGGGTGGGCAGGTCCTTGATGACGAAGCAGTGGGTGCGCGCCGCGTGCCTGTAGGCCGCGAGCAGTTGGGCGTCGGTGAAGAGGCCGCTCGGCTCAACGACGTCGGTCAGCTCGTCGACGCTCAGCAGGCACGTCTTGATGCCCTTGACCAGATCCGCCACCCTCTTCTTGGCCTCCGCGATGGCTGCTCTCTTCTTCATCGCCTTCTCTGTCTTCTTCTCCTTCTTCTTGTCGTCGCCGTTGTCTTTTTCTTTGCCACCATCGTTGTCATCGCCATCGCCGTTGTCGGCGTCGTCATCGTCGTCGTCGTCATCGCCGTCGCCGTCGTCGCCAGGCTCCTGGGCCTCGGCGAGGTGGTGCTGGTAGCGCCGCTGGATGGCGTCGAAGACCTCGATCTCGTCTATTTCATTGAGGTCCATGCCAATCACACGGGCCGCCGCCGCGTCGGACAGGCCCAGCCACCGGGCCTCCAGGTCCTCGTCGTCGTTGTTCAGGAACGGCCAGGCGCAGGCCTCGATGATGGGCTGGCACGCACTCGCCAGCTCGGGCGCCACCGCCAGCGCCAGGTCAAACACCGGCATCACGTTGGTCCGGTCGTCGTTGAAGCGCCGCACGAGCTCGCGCCTGACCAGGGTCTTGGCCTTGTCGACCAGGTAGCGATCGGCCACCACGTAGAGCGCCATCAGGTCCCGCTCCTGTTGGGTCACTGTCGAGCCTTCGTCGTTGCCATCGTCTTCGTCGTCGTCGTCGTCATCGTCATCGTCATCGTCAGTGGACTTCTTTTGGGCCTTGGCAACGAGGTCGGGGTGGAGCTGGTCGGTGTAGAGGCAGTGGAGCAGGTGCCGCATCGTGCGCGGCTCCATGTCCCGTATCTCTGCCCGGTGCCAGAACACCTGCGCCAGCGACGACGATGCCTCCGACGTAGAGACTGATGAAGATGTAGAAGATGTAGAAGAGGATGAAGAGGAGGCAGACGAGGGGGGTGGTTGGCCTTCTCGAAAGTTGCCGCTGAGGAGGGCTTCGAAGACGGGCGAACGCGCCACAAGGATCACTTTGGACGCGTAGACGGGCGTGGGGGGCGTGCCCTCGTTGCCAACTACAAGGAACTCGACGTCGGCGCAAGCGGGGTTGTCCACCATGCGCGCCAGCTGGTCCCCGAGGGAGGTGCCCACCTTTGCCTTCTTCGTGGTGGTAGTGCCAGTGGATTCACGCCCCGAGGCCTCAGCCTCTGGCCTGCTCCTTTTCATCTTTTGCTAATCTGTTGAGGTGAGCCCTTATTCTTGGGTTTTATTATTCTTGTGCTGAAAAATAAATAAAAAAATAATACCAAAAATTAAAAGCTCTGCAAGGTGGCGAGTGAGCAGGGCGACAGGGCTACCTCTTGTGAACCCTTTTTCTTGCAACCAAAAATGTATTCATGCTGTCTTCTGACAGTGTGAGTTGTTGGAGTCAACATTCCAATGTGACTTTGGTGTTGAAGGAGCATGTCAACATCAGAGTTAAGATGAAAACACAATGCAGGCCAAAAGGACAGACTAATATGGATGTTCTTGTTCTGAACCTCATATGTTTTAACCTGGTGTTCATGAAAAAGGTACAGTGACCCTTTTTCACTAAGTCCATGCAAGTATGTATAGAGTTTGAGATACAAATTTAATAAAAAATGTACAGCAACAGTAAATGAAGGTAAAAAATGACCTTTTGAGAAATGGTAGGGCAATAGTACCAATGGGCAGTGAGCTGAGCAGCTGGTAAGGAGTTGACCATGCACCCTGTGAGTGGGAAGCATTCTTATAGAAATGGAACACATGGGGGGAGGCATGGCCAGAGAGTCCATGCATGTGGTTGGAGAGCCATGATTTCCAATCCCAAACCTGTTCCAGGGCACTGAACTTGGGCACCTCACCCTCCTCAGAGTAAGCTGAGTGTAGGAAGGTCTCAAGTTGCCTTAGATGATGTTTGTGTATGTGGGTGTGGGTGTGTGAATAGGTGATGGAGTCTGATCATGAGGGAATATGGCTTATATATTCCCTCATGGTGCTGGGCAAGGGATGTCACCTCCTTGACCACATCATTGCCAACTGGTTTTAGTCAAAAGAAGTGGACACATTACATTGCCATATTCAAGGCTAATGGAGCAATTGCCATCCAAGGCAAGCCAGGCTGCTCATCTACTAACAATGATTGCAATGACAAGAACCTCAACCTTACAGGCAGAATTATCATGAAAATTCTGAGGGTGGCTGACAAGTACATCACTTGTGGCATTTGTTGATTTGTGTGCACCAACTTGGCTGGCTGGTGTTCTGCCACTGCTCCAAAAGCTTAGTGTCCTGATATTCTGGGGACCAAGGAACTTGGTCGTGTTGTTCAAAATCCCACATTTGGACTGGATTCCCAGGAATGTGGTGTCGTCACAATTTTATTACTGGCCGTTGGCAGACCGGATTCCTGTCTGTGTATTACCTCTGCCACGCGATGTCCACCACCTTTCTCCTTGGCCTCTTCTTCAGCTGCTTCTTTTTTGCTGCCGCCGAGCAGCATGGATACGTTGCTCAAGCGACTTGTACTTATCAATACGTCAACTACACTGCGTTAGGCTACGTTACCTCTGTCAAGGACCAAAGTTCGCCCCCCCCCCTTCACTTCCTCTGCCTTACTGCCACGCCTACTCACGTGCTTTTTTGTTTGTTTTTTCTTCCCCCAACCCAACAGAACGTTGCGATTCCTCCTATGCGTTCGCCGCTGTTGCTGCTGTCGAGAGCCAGTACTTGAAAAATGGCCTGGGGACCAAAGATTTCTCCGAGCAGCAGATCGTTGACTGCACGTTCCACAAGTACGACCTTCCGGGCGGACCCGCGAACTGGGGTTGCGGAGGGGGCAACCCGACTCTCGTTATGCAGTACTTCAATGAGACCAACGTCGTGCAAGAGAGCGCCTATCTCTACAAGGCGGTCCAGCAATCCTGCGGTGTCGCCCCTTCAGCAAAACCCCGGAACCTCTACTATGCCTCCGTCCAGCCCCAAGATGAGAACCACCTCGCCTATATGCTCAACAAGAACGGGCCCATCGTCGTTTTCGTTAGTGCCACAGGCGGCTTCTTGTACTACTCGAAAGGTATCTACAACGACGCAGCCTCCTGCAACTCGCAAGTGAACCACGCCCTCCTCCTCGTGGGTATTATGAAAGACTCGGTCACGGGCCAGGAGTTCTGGATTCTCAAGAACTCGTGGGGCACGACCTGGGGCGAACAGGGCTACGTCCGATTAGCGAAAGGGAAAAACATGTGCAACCTAGCCAAGTTTCCTGCTACTGCGGTGGCCTTTGGTGCGCGCCCTATTGTATCATGAAGGACAAAAGAATCAGCAAGAATTGTCTCCTTGTGTCCATTTTCTTTTCCCCCTTTGCACCACTACTGCCCTCGTCGCTGACCTCCCTCTGCTCCTCTGAGCGTAATGCCGCCCAGCCCGACGACACGCCAGCGCCTCCTCGACACCCGGGTGGCCTTGCTCGTGCAGCCAGCGCAGGGTGCGGAAACGCACAGCTCGGGCGCCACCGCCAGCGCCAGGTCAAACACCGGCATCACGTTGGTCTGGTCGTCGTTGAAGCGCCGCACGAGCTCGCGCCTGACCAGGGTCTTGGCCTTGTCGACCAGGTAGCGATCGGCCACCACGTAGAGCGCCATCAGGTCCCGCTCCTGTTGGGTCTCTGGCGAGCCTTCGTCGTTGCCATCACTTTGGACGCGTAGACGGGCGTGGGAGGCGTGTCCTTCGTTGCCAACAACAAGGAACTCGACGTCGGCGCAAGCGCGGTTGTCCACCATGCGCGCCAGCTGGTCCCCGAGGGAGGTGCCCACTTTGCCTTCTTCGTGGTGGTGGTAGTGCCGGTGGATTCACGCCTCTGGCYTGCTCCTTTTCATCTTTTGCTGAACTGTTGAGTTATAAAAATAAAAATAATAACAAAAATAAAAGATCTGTAAGGTGGCGAGCCAGCAGGGATGTGCGTTTTTCCTGATTTTTGGGGGAGAGTTTTCTTCGGCAGAATAGACGTGCCAGGCTTGGGGCTACAAGAGGCGAGAGATGGAGTACATTCACAAATACCACTACCAGCCTGCCGAACTGGGTACCAACTCCCCTGCAGGTCTCTTTTATGGCTTTTCTGTCTGTGCAATCAGTTGAATCCATTCTACTTTTCCAACCTTCTTGATTATATTTCCCCCCCCCCAAGATGAACAAAAGACCACCTCTTCCCTACAGGCCTGTCTTGGTGCACCGTGTGTTTTCCTCTAATCAATGAATGATCTCATGCCGTCGTGCAGCTGCACGGGGCGAGCTGCCACCGCTCGAGGAGTCGCCCATATGGCTGCTGGGCCATCGCTACGATCCCGAGGTCGGCGGCCTCTCCAGCGCCGGCGTCCGTGACGAGCTCCGCGTCGGCGGCGGCCGCGGCACCACGCACCATCGTGGCCACCATGACCCGCCGCAGCCCCAAGGCGAGGCCCAGGGCGATGAGGAGGAGGAGGAGGACTGCGGGCCGCCCACCGTGTTCACGATGCTGCACGGGTCGGAGCGGCGCTGGGCCTCGTTCCTGACCCACTTCCGGTCGGTCGTGTGGTGCACCTACCGCGCGGCCTTCCCGCGGCTCGGGTCGGACGGCTACACGTCCGACATGGGCTGGGGCTGCATGCTCCGCACCGGCCAGATGGTCCTCGCGCAGACCCTCACCCGCCACCTCCTCGGCACCGGTACTCCCTCCATAGTTATGTGTGTCGTGTGTCGCGTGTGTGTGAGTGCCCTTCGTCGCATCGCGCGTTCCATTCCGGCTGACGTACGACGCACGACCTCGTTACGGAACAGAGTGGAGGCGACAGAGCGATCGTTCGTCGCCCCTCTATGCCAAGGTACGGCGCCCGAGCTCCACGCCACCGATTGTCTCTTTCCTTTGGCCAAGCTCAACTTTTCCTGGAGTGGTTGACTTAGTTCCCGTGCGTGTGTGGTGTTGTGTGGTGTGATGTGGTGCAGATGGTGCAGTGGTTCGCGGACGACCCCAAGCAGCCGTTTTCGTTGCACAGGATCGCCCACGCCGGTCTTAAGTACGGCAAAAACGTGGGCGAGTGGTTCGGTCCCTCCACCATGGCCCAAGTCCTCGAGTACGAGCCACTCCTCTTTCATTTACGTTTTCGTTTCATTTATGGTTTTTTTTTTAACAAAAAAAAAACAAAAACAAAAAATGTGTAAAACAGAGAATTGCTGAAGGAGTTTTCGCCGAGCGGGCTGCGAGCGTACGTGTGCCAGGACGGCTGTCTCTACTTGGACCAACTGCGCCGCACTGCCACAGCCGCGCATTGGCCGCTCGACGAAGACGGTGTGCCCTCCCTCCCGCGGTGTGTGCGGTGTGTGTGCGCGTGTGTGCGGTGTGTCGCTGATGCTCCTCAATTGGCCCACGCAGACGATGAGGGCGAGGGAAAGGCGTGGTCGCCGATGTTGATCATGCTGCCGCTCAGGCTGGGCCTCGATCAGCTCAATGAGGACTACGCGCCCGTCCTCAAGGAGACCTTCCGCATTCCACAGAGCGTCGGCATCTCCGGCGGCAAACCCCGAGCCTCCCTCTACTTTGTCGGCAACCAAGGTATCTCATACCGTTGTGTGCGGTGTGTGCGGTGTGTGCGGTGTGTGCGGTGTGTGCGGTGTGTGCGGTGTGTGCGGTGTGATTTAACCTCGTGTGTCCGCGTGTCGCGTTGTTGGTTTGGCAGACGATTATGTGTTCTATTTGGATCCGCACACGGTGCAGCCGGCGCCGCGATTTCCAGAAGTAGGGGACGTGCCCGCCTCGGAGGACGTCTACGACACCTACCACTGCTCCGCTCCGCTCCGGCTGCCCATTTGGTACGCATCGCACGAGTCACGAGCCACGCGCTCACGCGTCGTGTTACGAAGCAACCATGAGCCAGGGTTAGAAGCAATGCTTTTATCTTTATTTTGATTTATTTTCTATTCTGATCGCGCAGGGATATCGATCCGTCGCTCTGTCTGGCGTTCTACTGTCGCGATAGGGAAGACTTTGACGACTTCTGCGCTCGTGCTATTCAGGTACTGTCCGCTACTACATGCCACGGCACGACACACAACCACAACACAACTGCGACACACGACTAATGTTGGCTGTAATATCGGCAGTTGTCAGAAGGGCCGATGCCGATCTTCACGGTGGCCGAGCGAATGCCGGACTATTTGGTGCGGCCCAAGCCGCCCAAGCACTCGGAGAAACTCTTCTCCGACGACGAGGACGATGTCGTCTTCATCTAATCAGGACCACCTGTCACCCACACAACCAGCTTAGGCTTTTCCCTCTGTGTACCCCTGTGTCCTTCCCATGTACAGTCACCAGTGTTCAAAGCATCAGGAAAGAGATCAACCAAACTTCCCTTGTTGCCTACATGGCATTGTTGTGATCTTGTGGGGTTGTACGTTGTAAAATACCATTACTATTTATATTTCTTGCATTTCTGGGCCTTGTCCTTTTCAGGAAAAATGTTGGTCAGTCCCCCCAATTTTTTGCTGAAAAGGAGCAGCATTACAAGTTCCAGTACCTTGACGCCTAAGAAGGCCAAGATCAATACCAACTGCCAACAACCACCCTCAGGGAGCAGCTGGCGTGAATGGGGACAACCTCCTCTTGTGCCTATGTAAAGTTCCTCTTGGGTGAAGAGGGTATGCTTCCAAGGTGATCCTCATCACCCATCTTTGAAGTCTTCCTCAGCAGCAACCCTTTCCCTTGACTTGAAGGTCAACCTCCCCCCACATCATCACTGTCACAGTTTGCCATCTTCTTCTTCATCATGCACCAGTCTTCTGGCACAAGGTCAAGCTGCCTGACATGGACCCCCACACAATGCAGCACCTGCCTCTACACCAACCAGCTCCACCCCAACTTCTTCACATCACCCTTGAGTTGAGTGAGAAAGAGGAACAGGACCAGCACCCAACACAACAGGAACAGGATTTGGTGGCATTAACAGACTGCTCATTAAAAAGTGACAGTGTCACTTTGTAATGAAATGGAGAAAGTGGTGTACACAGACCAGTGGAATATCTCTTCAAGTGTGGTGGTGGGGACACCAGAGTTGGGGTGAAATGAGAAGCCACAAGCAAGAACAGAGCCAATGGGTACACTGCCTTCAGTGCCATGGTCAGCCCAGCAACCATTGGTGAAGTTCCACCAGTGGACATTGAGCCTCTTCCTCTGCACAGTGGTGATCTTGACAATCCAAAAGTCCTGTGTATCTTCATCAGAGTCAGCACAGACTGCAACCCAAAGTCCAGGAGCAAAGTTGAAGTAGATGAAGTGTGAGAGGGCTATCCAGTAGAGGATTAGTTAGAGGGTGAGCAGTGAGGCCTTCAAAAATGGAGGAATCACAGGTAGGGCAGGAAGAGGTGGTTAAGGCTTCATGAGCTTCAAAGATGTCTGCCCATTTTTTTGTCAACAAACAAAGTTCCTGATGTGCATTGGGAAATGTTGACAAATAAGCTCACCAGCAGAATGTCACAAATGCAAAGAGGCAGTGCTTACCCAGGAGTGTGGATGGTCAAAGTGTGGAATTTTGTCTGCACAGTTGAGAAAAGCTGATCAATATCCTTGTGTGTGTGACCCACAAGCAGGAAGCTCAAGTAGATCTCCTGAAACACATCAAGGCTGATGAGCAGAGAAAGAAATGTTAGCATGTCGACATTCTTATTCTCACCAGCACAGTTGTCAGCCTGCAGGTAGAGGATTGATGGGTGAGTGTGGCATTGTGTAGCTCAGGATGTGTCCATGAATATGGTGAAAGAGTAGCATCCTTGGGCTAAAAAGGTTGGGGGTGGAGGAAAAGGTGTTTGCCCTGGGCATGATCAATGAGACCACCTAGTGTGATGGTTGACACAGAGTTACTCAATGATGATGATGGTGCTAATCAGCACCTGCAATGGCCTTTCATTAGTGACTGTCACACTAGCACCATAGTGTGTATATGGTGATGTGCAAACTGGGATGCCTCAAGGGGGCTCTTGGCCATAGGTGCTGCTGTGAAAACTCAATGCACACTGAGCACTTGCCCAAGTAAGAATGTTTGGGAAGCTTAACATATGGGAAGAGTGTGTGAACATGTGTGAGCATTGCTGAGTAAGTGAGGATAGGAACATCAGGTGGGTGGGAATTGGAACACATCAAGTGGACCTCCTGCCAAGTGAGAGAGATGGGTAAGTGGATAGTTCCATCAGGTAGGTGATCACCATTGACATCAAAAAATGTTGCAAGCCACAGGTGTGAGTTGGTAGTAGCATTAGAAGGCTGGCAATGGCCACAGGTGTCATGAATAGAACCTGGTGTTCATGAAAAGTTGGGTGGTTGAAGTGGAAAAGGGGACAGTGTACCTTTTTCACTATCTGGCATCATGTACAGGTTATCAGAGCTGCAGCACCAGCACCTGTACACACTCCTGAGATCGTCTGGCTTCACCTGTACACTTCAACCACCCAACTTTGGTAAATTTGGGAAATGTGTGCAGAAAATATATCTTGTCAAAATTGCGATCCAATGCGTGTCAGATTGGAAACCTGTACTCAAAATAGAATTTTTTGAGTGTTGGATTTTGTCTGTATGTCTGTACAAATATTCAAGAATTTTGGTGACATGAAGTCAAGTTGTACAGACAGATGATTAAAACAGGGCAATTTTGGCTTTGTATCTGTACAGATTTAGCTTAGAAAAAAGGTACACTGTACCTTTTTCATGAACACCAGGTTTATGCACAACACTCAATTACCTACTACACTATTGTGAGATGAGTCATTGTTGTACTTTGAAAGTTCCAAATTTTAGCACCATGTCTTCTGACAAAACTGCTGCACTTGCTGCCACAATGCTTGTGCTGTCATGAAGGAGACCATTGATGCCCTCTTGCACTCACTTGGCCAGACTGCCAGCATGATGAAGGCTGCATCAATCCAACACCTGAAGGCTCTAGCTGTGGAGAAGGAAGTCAAGAAGGCTGATGTGGTGAGGGTGGAGGGAGGAGAGGGTGAAGAGGAGAGAGTGGAGGAGCAGGGAGGAGAGGACCAATGAGCATGAGCTGGAGGAGAGGGCACATTTGGAGGAGGAGGAGGAGGAGGCGAGGCCTGAGGCAGAGATGTTGACTTGGGTATGTACATCATTCCCCCATTCCATGTTAGGTTGACACATAAAACTCCTGATGTGCATTGGGAGTTTTATTTGTTGACAGTTCCCAATGCACATTGGGAGTTTTATTTGTTGACAGTCCTGATGTGCATCAGCAGTTTTATTTGTCAACAGTTCCTGATGTGCATCAGGATTTCACAACAATATGCAAACTAATCTTTCTCTTTACAGACAATAAGATCAGATCCCTCCCCAACTACCACTCACTGCAGCACAATCAAGCCATTGTAATGGAAGCACTACAGGACACTCATGACAATGCTACAATCCATCAGCAGAAAGCTCAACTTGACAGTATCAATCCATCAACACTCCATCACCTCTGGGTTAAGTCTTCAGACCAATTGGTGGATGTTACTGCACTGTTTTTGGTACACCCCTCAAGATGTTGCACTTTGGAGCATGCACTCATCTCAACCTCATCTAGAGCAACATCACCCAGTTACCATTGCCAGTATTTGAAACCTTCTGCACTCCATTGTTGATGGTGGTTTCCTCACCACCAAGCCCTTCATTGTCTGCTTCCTTCTGGAGGATGAGAGACTGGACAGAATGAATGTGGAAGAGTTTGGTACAGAATGGTGTTTCTTTAATTAAAATGCAACATGAATCTCACATCATATCTGTTTATATCATTTGCCAGAGGCTGTGGACTGCAATCACAGTGTCATCATGTGGAACCTTCTGGAGCACTGGGTCTGGAACAACATCTACAAAGTTCCTATGACCATCAACAACATGGAGCTGAGTTGGATCATCCTGGACCACACATTGGGCTTTGAGAACCACATCAATTCCACCAGGTAAGGGCAAGACAGCAACAACAATGATGCCACTCACACCAACAATGACAAGTTAGTTGATGTGATGAAGTTGGTGGCAGCAAGGAGGAAAGTAGCACCCCTATCAAAATAAACCTATTGATGAGCTGAAATACTTCATGGAGCTGAGTGGCCTCCTTACTGACACACAATCTCTGTGGCCTACTAGAATGCTGCCCTCACCTACCACTTCGCCATATACAACATATTGGCCTGGTCCACCTATCTCTTTGCCCACCAGTTGGTGCACAGGGACATCATGTGGAACCTCAGTGTGACACACCTCAAATTGTCAACCAACAGCAACTACCAAATCAGTGTCAAGATCATGATGTCTGCCAACAGGAAGGAGTGGGGCATGCTCAGTGTGAAGGGCATCACGATCCAGGTCTACTGTAAGAAATCCACTTGACCTCCGACACATTCACCCGCCTGTGATGACCAATAACAGAGTTTATTTTTATTTTTATTTTTATTTTTCAGACCAATGGGCAGCGAGTGGTGGTTGGAGAGGAAAACCACCCCGAGAGGTGGCTTGCGGGTTTAGATGGGTGAAGAGAAGTGGAAGCGGTCGTGGAGGTGTTGTGGGAGCAGGGCCACCTTTTCTGCGAGGCCGTGGGGCTGGGAGGCGAGCTCGAGACGGCTGCGGAGACCGTAGGCGCAGAGCGCGAGGAGCGAGGGCGCGTCCATGCCCAGCGGGCGCAGAAACGAGAGCGCCGTGTCGAGGTAGCCCCGCAGCCGTGCGTCGCCCGTGGTCATGCGGATGGCCAACACATCGCCCAGCAGCTCTTCGCTCTTGAACAGCGGCCTGTGCACAGCTGTCGTGTCGTGTGTGTCGTGTGTGTCGTGTATCGTGTGTGTCGTGTCGTGTGTCAGGTTGTGCGGAATGCCAAAGAGAAGACGGGGAGCGTACCAGTGTGCGAGAGGGTGGCGAGGATGAAGCCGCTCATCTGCCGAACTGGCGCGTGGCGTGAGGACATGAGCGAGAAGAAAGGTTGGATGAACTTCCACACCATCCCCTGCTCTTCGTCCAGCTTGGCCATGTCCTGCAGATAATTTATTGCATAAATATATTTCTTCATACTATATTGACTATTGTTTCAAGTAGACGATTATTCATCAGAGTGATTGAAAAGAGTTGGGGGGAAAAAAAGGACTAGGCACCTGCGGTTGGAGCTCTTCGAGGAAGGCGGTGACGTGCGCCAGCACGCCCATCGCCAGGAGCTGAGCTTCGCTCTCAGCTGTTGGTAGACAACGCGAACGACTGATTAGCATTCGAGTGTGCGCATATGGTGCGTGTTGCGTTGCCCTCCGCCCTATTGAATGGGATGGGAACGTACAGTCGAGGGTGAGAAGGGCGATGCACACGACACACACGTAGCGGAGCATGTTGTCCTGCGTCGACGAGAGGGCCGCGATAATGCTCTGCGTGGCGTTTCGCTCCACCAGATGCCGCCGGCACTTGGCTGTTCAGGAATGCAGTGAAAAAAAAGAAAACAAAATTACAATAAGAGTTAGTTATTGTTATTGTAGGAAATATTAAAATAAGTTTAAGTCAAACTATTATCTATAATCAGAGAGCAACGTACGATTGGAGGCAAGACAAAGGAGGCAGCCAATCAGGCAAGTGTGCTCGGACTCGGAAACCCGGTCCAAGTTGCTAACCAGGTCGATGAGCGTGTCGCTCAGGCCCACCTTCACCACGTGCTCCTGCACGTCCTCTGCACCCCACATCACCCACTGTCACTACTCGACCACCACGACCACCACACGGGTCCGCCGATACCGAATTCGAGGTAGCCCCAGAGACAACCGATCGCCGAGGAGACGAGGTCCATCTCTGCCGAGCGCACCAGCGGGAACATGGTCTCGAGGGCCCCCAGCTCGAGTACAATGCGCGACAACTCATCTAATACCGCCACAACCATCAGTGTCGCACCCACCCACCACCAGCCGCCAGCCGCCAGCCGCCAGTCTTGGCGTGGATGACGATGAACAAGAAACGAACCGGTGGAGGCAAAGTTCCAGATGCAGCCGACGGCGTAGTAGCAGAGGATGGTTTTGTGCTGGCAGGTGTCGATGATGGAGAGGAGCCGCTCCAAAGCTCCCTCCTGCTTGGCGAAGTAGACCTTGTTCGCATCTGCACGCGTGCAATACCGACAGTCAGTTGTCCTTGCAATTAGTCATGTGTGCGTGCGTGCGTGTGTGCGTGCGTGTGCGCATGCCTTTGACAGGGTCGAGCCAGGGGAAGAACAGTTCAAAGCCCAACCTGTCGCA
>CACVKS010000181.1:0-23468 GCA_902749335.1 Acanthamoeba triangularis
GTTGGTGCGCGACACGGGCGCCTGCGGGTTCTGGATGCGGTAGATCTTGTTGTCCGTCCGGTGCTGGAACGAGTGGCACGGCGTGGCGATCGACTGCTTGGCCATCTGGCACTGGTACATGTTTCGGGGCGACTGGTTCATGTCGCAGAAGGGCGTGAGGCCGGCCACGACGGAGAGCATGTTCATGGGTCGGATCTCCTGGTGCGTGAAGATGTCCTTGTCCTTCCTGTCCTCATCCAGCACCGCGATATTCATGTACACCTGTGTGTCGTGTCGTGTTGTGTGTGTGTGTGTCAACAGAAGGATTAGTTATTCCTCAACAATGAGGAACGCGCGCATGGTTGGGATGCCTTTGTCGCACCTGCTCGAAGGAGCCGATGTACTCGATGTCGCCGGTGGCGAGGTACTTGACGGGGCGCATCATACGCGAGGGCGTGGTCCACATGTAGAGTCCGGGGTACTGCTTACTGGCGCCGGCCGGCACCAGACCCAGCTCGAGCGTCCACGGGATGTCCTCGAGCTTCTTCACCTTCAGGTAGCGCAGCTTTTCGACCAACTGCGGCGCGGCCGCGTGCGGAATGAAGCCCATAAGCTCACCTGCGCATTGTGGTGTCGTCAATTGATTGAATTCCTCGATGACGTGGCGAGGCCTGTAATTTGGGGCTCGAGGGCGCGGTAGCGTACCGTCCAGGAAAACGTCGAGGTACTGGTCGGAGGGGAAGAGAATGGACTGGGACGCGGGCGAAACGCCCAGGGAGACCAGGAGAGAGGGCATCCGCCGGGTGTCGGCCTGGTGCGTGATGAGCTGCAGCAGCCGAAAGACAAGATAGTGGTCAGCCAGGGTCATCACGGCCTACGCGTAGGTTCACTGCTTCGGTGGTACTTGTAGAGAGTGGGGGGGAAGGGAAAAAATGGGAGCGACGACTTACCCTGCACACGGCAGTCAAATGGTTGATGAGACCGCAAGGCGCTCCGTCGGGCGTGTGCACGGGACAAAAGAAACCTGTACGGCAGCACACGCGAGCAGGTCAGTCTTAAAACGCTTCGAGAAGAAGCTTACATGACACGAAACATTACCTAATAATAATAATTTTCTATTCTAAGGAGATTTGAGAGTTYAACGCACCCCACGACTCRGGCATGAGCTTACGCACGGCGGTCGTCTTCATGGTGGCGAAGAAGGCGCCTCTGTGGACGCAGCGGAAGTGGGAGAAGTAACGCAGCCAGTTGAGCTTCTCGGCCACCACGACGTAACCGTTGAGCTGTGYAGTGCATTGGGGGAGGGGAGGGAAGAAAAGGTGGTGCGTGAGACGGAGCGCACAACTGCGRGTGAAGGCAGAGAGAGAGAGAGAGATGACGCGAGTGACTRTACCTGCATGAGGCCCATGCCGGTGGACGAGATCAGGTTGCCGGTGGCGAGGAAGTAGTCCACCTTCTTGCCCAGGTCGAAGTTCTTTTCCATGGCCTTGCGSAGGTACCCCTCTGCACGCGCGCCACTCACGGYTCAGCCCAACGCACGCCAGGGACGACGACGAGCGGTACAAGAAAGAGGGAGTGGGGCGGAGTGGGAGTGGAGTGGAGAGGAGTGGTRGGTGCAATGTACCTGGATCGGATTCCCAGGTGAGGCCGGCCTTGGCGGAGGGCATGGCGTGCAGTTTGTTGAGGATCARCTTGACGCCGACGAGCCACTCCTGCATCTTCTCCTTGAGGAACATGAGGTAGACGTGGCCGGGCAACAGCAGCTCGAAGTTCATGGGCGAATCGGCGTTGTCGGGGCCGATCTCACCGCTCGCCAGAGAGTAGAGCTTGCGGATCATGAAACTAAAAGATTTAACAATTAATTGTTTGTGCGAGYGCGCCAATGGATCAATTGTAAGTATAACAACGCGACCAATGACAATGAATGGGGGGAGGCGAAGGGYGAGGTGCCACGTACGCGAGAAGGTCGAACTTCTGCTTGTTCTTCTGCGGGTTCAGGTGCACAAAAATGTAACGGTCGAGCAGGAACTGRCCCACCTCGATGTCCGTCATCCTCTCGGGCACTCGGAGMGCAATCCGGAAGCTGGAACCTGCGGGCATGCGAGCGTGGGCGGGCGAGGTGGAGTGGTGAGCACAGTAAGCGGCATGATGACTGACACCTGGTGTTGTTTGGTTCGAGTGAGTGCGGGCGGGGCGGGTACCGAGGTAGGCGAGGCACTGCTCCTTGGTCTCCATGTTCTCGTATGACTTGGCCTCGCGCAGGATCACTTCCACACTGTACCAATAAATAGTAAATAATAATAATAATAATGGGGCAACAAAGCAGGTCAGATAGAGACTCCTGATCGCGGCCGCACTACGACCGCGAGAGAAGACGGAGGGCCGCACCGATCGGTCAAGAATGTGTTCTCCACGTCGCCGCGGACGAGGCTGTTGTAAATTTCTCTGTCGGTGGTGGGGATGAGGGCCTAAAGGTGTTTTGGGGGCAGCGACGAAACAGTGTCAGTGTCCTACGGGCGACAGGGCCCTCGCTGCCGGGGTCATGTTGGTACCTTGAGGATGAGGATGCCGGGGATGAAGTACTCCTGCTTGAAAACTGAGATACGCAGAGAGCAGGAACCGTTGGAGAGATAGTGGAGAGTCATGTTCTGGTTGGATTGATCCCTGTAGCAGCGAATGGTGAGAGAGAGAGAGAGAGATGACCACGAATAAGTAAGGCCGTGTTGTCCACGAAAAGGCGAGGTTGAAGAAAGAAGGAGGAGGAGGGGGAGAAGAAGCGTACTTGCGCACGCTACGGATCTGCACACCGTGCTGGGTGTAGTAATTGCCCTTGCCGGCCCACGATGGTCGCTGCACTGCCATGGGCTGAGATGGAAGGCGAGATGGAAGGTTAGTACAGGGGCAGAAGCGCTACGAGGTAGTATGTCAGACTTTTGCAAGAGACCGAGGAGCGTCGTACAAAGTTGCGCTTTGGCATGCAGATCAGACGAATGAGCTTCTCCAGACCATTGATGATGAAGTAACCACCAAGCTCGGTGCCCTCCTCGCGGGCTTTGACGAGCTCGGCCGGCGACAGGCCGTCGAGGTGGCATTTGTTTGACTGTTGTTGTGTCGCGTCGTGAGTAGGGTGTCAACAATGAAGACCCGTCGCATATCGTCGCATGAGGAAAAGAAGTGACGACGTACTTTCACCATGAGAGGGATCTTGCCCATGGTCCTTTGCAACCGGCCCACCTTCTCGCCTACCTTGTAGCCGATGGTGGCCACACAGAGACCGTTGTACGTGAAGCCGCCCTCTCGGCACTGCCAGGCGGAGAGGAGCTCGATTAGTAGCGCCACAATTACATGCAATCATTCATCCCAATAAATTCAGCTGCTACAAGATGGACATCACAGCATGGCACGGCTCCGCGGGGAAAATGAAAAATCCGCTTAATTAAAAAATCGCGATTGGCAGTACCTCGTTGGGGTAGAGCTTTTCATCAAGGTTATCGCGTGACGGCTTGGCGATCTGGAAGTCCTCATACCACAGCTTCACGGCGGGGCCGCCTTTGGGCACTTGGAATTCCTCCTTGAGGAGATCCTGCACGGCAAATTGCAGGCCATCTTGCATTGCAAAGTTGAACGATTCGATCTGGGGGCGCGTCATGTCCTGCATCTTGGGATTGAGCTTCTCTCGCACGCCGAAGACGTCGCGCAGCATCGGAGAGGAGCCATTGCTCGATGATTTCTTTCTTGCGGCCATATTGTTGTGTGATTTGAGATCTTCTCGATTGGAGAGGCAGCTCTAGACGTCTCCGGCGATGGGCAAGAGGCAGAGGTGTGGCCGGAGGAGAGATGGATGAGGATCCTCTGATGGAGAGCTGCAAAGAGAAGAAAGAAGCGGGAAGAAAGAAGAAAGTCCGGTTTGTTACAAAAAGAAAAGATGAATTAATGAATGGATACGAACAACATTGAAGCCGGGATGAGGATGACTCAGAGACCAACGAGAACCCAAATGAGGGGATCACAAACAATGTATTTTACAACAAAATCCGTCTTTTTTTTAAAAAAAAATAAATAACAACCGTTAATCCCGCTCCAGCACGGTCAACGCCAGCGTCAGAAGCCGAGCCAAGTGCTGAGCATCGTCGGCACGAAGCTCGTTGACCCCATGCTCGACGCGGAGGAGCACACCGTCTTGTCGTAGACGATGGTGAAGTACCAGTTCTTGGTGGTGGCGCATTGGGCGGAGGGCACGCTTGTGGCGAGGGGGGTGGCGCCAGTGCATCCCTCACCAGAATAGAAGGTCGTTTGTTGGCTCGCGCAGTTGATGAGGGCCGAGATGTAGCCGTCGGGCATGGTGAAGTTCAGACAACCGCCATCCTCAATGACTGAGTAGCCGCATCCAAGCTTCAGGTCATTGCAACCAGGCGCGCCGTAGACAGTCCACACGAGGTCGCATCCCGTAACCAAGAGAGGGGCGAGGAGGAAGAGGCACGAAATCAAGAGGTAGAAGCGAGACATGTCGCGAGAAGTGAAATGGATGTTGTGGGCGTCAAGATCTCGGAACGGCCGTTTTTCGTACTTGTAATTTTTTTTCTTTCTTTCTTTTTTTTTTTAATTTTCCTGCGCCACCGGGGACGAGCGCTAGTGATCCACGTACATGGCGTCCCCTTGTACGATGGTGGCGTTGGTCGACGGAGGCGGTGTGGCAAGGAGTGGTGGCGGTGGCGGCAGTGGCTCTGCTGGTGGTGGTAGTTGCTGTTGCGTCCCCACCGCCGACTGAGCCGCTCCAGCTCCTGGTGGACCAGAGCTTGGCACAAGGAGGGAAGAGGAGGAAGCTGATGGTAGAGATGGTGAAGGAATCGGAGATGGCAATGACGTTGGGTCGGTGGTGGTTGGAGGGGCGAATCTGGATGGGCAAGCAACAGGGATTGGGGTGAGTTGATTGGCTCGTCTACGGTAAGACCAGGCGCTAGGGTGCGTACTTGCCAACCAGTCCCGCCGCGGGCGCCTTTGCAAAGTTACCCGTCCCCAACGTGCTGGACGGGTCCGGTCGCATCGTAACGGGGGAACTGGAGGACATGGTGGCAGCGGCGGAGGTGAAGGGCGACGGCAGCGGGGCAAAGTTGTGCCGAGGCGGCGTTGGTGTCGACGGGAAAGGCGAAGCCGGGCTTGATGACAAGAATGAAGACGAAGACGAAGACGAAGAAAAAGAAGATGGAGCCGAAGGCGAAGGCGAAGGCGACGAAACGGGCGTTGCGGACGACCCAGTCACGCTGCTGGGTGCGGCTGTGGCGTTGGTCGCGGAGTGGGTGGTGTGTGAGACGAACGGCATGGGCTGGAGCGGATTTCGCAGAAGGGGCTGTAGGGTGGGCGCGTTCAGTCGGGCATCGGCGTGCTTCTTGCGCATGTGTTGGTCTAAGGCGCCCTGGGTGCCGTAGGCCTTGTCGCAGCGCGGAAACGCGCAGGCGAACTTCCGGTTGATCTCTTTGGCGAGCCTTCGCTTCCGCTTCTGTGGCTTGTCCAGCCTTGGTTTAGGGAACAGACAAGCCACCGCTCGCTATCAGTGTGGTCATATCACCACAGAGAGAAAGAGAAAGAGGAAGGGGGAAACCAGTACTCTTCTTCTGGGTTGTCCTTGTTGTGCTCGCCGCCGCCGTCTTGGCCTTCTTCCTCTTTCTTGGTGGCGCCGACTGTCTTTCGTTTCTTGTTGGAGGGCTGTGCCGCCTGGGTCTGCGTCGGCGGGGCCGGATTCGGTCGGCCAGACAGGCGTGAGGGAAAGTTGTCGAAGTGCATTCTCATCAGCTTCACGTCCACTTCGTTGCATGGATCCGGGTCCTGTATGAACAAAACACGACACACGACGCGCAGCCATGCGTGTTAAATAGCATACACACGCGGCTCCCCGTGGGCGGATGACGTGCATTGGTCTTGGTGAGGGGGACGATGAAGCGGCCGTAGAGCTTTTCCCGTTTGTTGTATCGCTCCATGAGCTGCGGCGCGGTCGAGAAGACGGACGCGTAGGGATCACGCCCGGGCAGGCCCTTGAACGGCCGTGGCTCGGGGAAGAAGATGTCGCGCGCCCGCCTGAGCGCCGGCATGGGCAGCAGAATGGGGATCGAGAGCGACGCCGACGGTCCCGGCAGCTCCGGCGGCGCAGCGGGCGCAGCGCTCCGGGGTGCGAGAGTCACACCGCCACCTGGCGCTGCGGCCGCCAGGGGTCCCGCAGCACCAGTTGTCGTTGTCGACGGCTGAGCTGTAGCGGGCTGCGGACCGGTGGGCTGTACCGGAGCCGAAGGTGGTGTTGGTTGCTGCGGCGGAGGGCGAGGGTTGGCTGGGCCGCCAGTGGTGGCCGGTCGAATCGCGGACACCGGAGCGCCAGGGCCGGCGCCAGCGGCAGGGACAGCGGGCGGCAGAAAGATGGAGGCGAGCACGCTGGCGAGTGGGGGCAGTGGGGAGAGCGGTAAGGCCGGGAGCAGGGGACGATGTCCGCCCACGGCAGCTGCAGTCTTGGTGGCGGCGCCGAGAGTAGTCGCGACCCCTGGTAGCGCTGGCGACGACCGAGCGGGTGTCGCGGCTGTGGAGAAAGACGGCGGCGGAGCGAACACCGACGCGGAGGGCTGCGCAGTCGAGGGTTGAGTGGTGGTAGTGGTGATGGGTTGAGACGCTCCGGCGGTGGCGGCATGCGGTGAGGAGAAAGTGAAGGACAGCTTGAGGAAGCCTGGGGTCGGGGTTGAGGCCGGCACTGGCGCTGACGCTGCAGTTGTGGTGGTGTGCCCGGGCTGTATGAGTTGCGTTCCCGGTGTGGTTGGAGTGGAGGCCGCTGTCGGCTCGGCTGGTTGAGCGGGCGGGGCACCACCACCCGCAGATGATGGTGGCAAAGGAGACAGAGCGAGACTGCCGGTGGTTGGTGACGTCGCGCCACTCGCCGCAGACTGCTCCATCTGTGTGGACTAGGAGCAAAGAAGAAAGTAATACTCACGATGAATAACAACGGACAAGGCCGGTAGGACCTACAAAGGGCGAACAGGACGTAGCGTGGACAGAAAATAGAAACCAGAGACGGCAACTGAACCAGAAGATCCAATTGAACGAAAGAAGATGTGATGCGAAAAATCGATCAAGATGGAAATCTGGCCCATCAAAATGAAGATCAGAGAGTGGCCGTACCGCGAGCGTGTGCCTGTCAGTAGTTGGCGCCTTGTCGAAAGGGGTTTGTGTTGTTGGCCGTGCCCGCCCTTCGCTTTTTGTCGTCTTCGATCTTTGATAAAAGATAAAAAAAATAGATAAAAATTGGCAACGGACACCACTAAAACGGAGACCGGCGATTGGTCAGATTTTTACCGCTTGTCCGCGGTAATTGCCGAAAAGCTTTAGAACGTTCGCGGCCATTGTGGGTCGAGCCCATGCCGCGCTCACAGGGAAGTGGACCGCTCTCGGGCGTCGGGTTCGACCGTCTTGCTCTTGCGACGTTCAGCAGCCAATCGCTCCCTGAGCCAGCGGAGGCAATATGTGAGTCTCACATCAAGAAGGCCAACCACGCCCAGGAGTGTGGATGGGCAGCGGGGGATTGTGTGGAGGAAAGTACTCTTCCAGCACGGGAAGCAAGCCGACCGGTCCCACCAGCGAGAAGTCCAACAGCTTGCCGCTACGTTGCTGATGTGTGGCCGCGCCGCCGGCAGCGGCTGCGGCCATGGGATAGTGCGCCTGCATCAGGATCTGCGACAGGAGTCGCGGCCTGGGGCCACTGTGAGCTAGCGACGAGAGCGGACGACGGCCGAGGAGCGAAAAAGAAGTGGTCAGGCAGGGCAGTGGTACTCTGTGCGCATGGGCAGGCAGGACAAGACTGCGGTGCGAAGGCGGCCGAGAAGGAGAAGCGCGTAGATCATGGCCGCGGAGGGTTCGCTCAAGCCCACCTTCCGCACGAAGGTCGGTCCGCCGATGATCGTCAGAAGCGCGCTCGCGCCGCTGTAGACGAGCGCTCGAGGCACCAACCAGTACCACCTAAAGGAATCGGAGCAGGCAGTCAATGGAGTCAACCTGGGTCAAGTCGCGGTGGGGTCAATTTTCAAGAGCAGCGAGTCCACGGTCGTACTGGCACAGCAGGTCGGTGATGGAGTGGGTGAGGTCCCGTCCGTCTTCGGTCTCGGCTGACGTGACGTCGGACGCGATGTAGTCATCGACCACTCGATACGCAGCCTCGAGCGAACTGGGGATGTCCTCGATCTCCATCCTTCGGCCGAGTTTGGCCCAGAAATGATAGAGTGCTATCGGACGCACGCGCAGTATTAGCACCACATACACGACGCACGACACACACGAGTCCGGCCAACTCACACAAAGAGCGCGCGAAGCACCTTCACGCTCGATTGCGGTAAGCTTGCGCCAGCCGAACACATCGATGAAGCGAATGGTGTCGACGATGAAACAGCATAGCACGTAGACAAAGTCCTGATTGTTGGTTCGCCTCTTCCACACAGCGTGAAGTCGGTTGAGGTGCTCCCACGACTCCTGGCCCTCCTTGCTGTCTATGCCGAAATCTGCATTGATTGACGGGGTCGCCACACAACGCGCTCAGCCACTACGCCACACGCACACACACACGCCACAGGGTCGAGTCTATACCGATCCAAGCGTGCATCATGATGTCGGTATCGGCTACCCGCTTGCCGGCGGTCTTGGTGATATGGCCTGGGCACCCGCGCACAAGAAGTGAGTGGGTGATGGTCAGTGACACACTCCCCAGCAATGCCCTTGTGCTGCGGCTGCTGCTGTGACATACCGGTCGAGTGGTAGAGGCGCGATATGGTGGGCGAGGCGAAGGTGCGGTAGAAGGCGAAGTTGATGGCGTAGAAGCACTCCCAGGGGAACTCGTAGCAGCACAAGTGATGGTAGATGGCCTCGCACTGCTTTTGGGGATCTTTCCACGCCTGGGTTCGGGCCTTGCTCGCCTCGCGGCGCCGTCGTCGCATCAACGAGCACCCCAGCGCTGCCGTCACGCCCAAAAGAGCGGCCAGGACACTACGAACAGAAGAAACCAGCATCATCACCATTAGCAGAGCCATCGCCATCTTGTACCTCGAGGATGCTGAGCGCGTTCACTTCTTTCATGCGAGCAGTCGAGCAGCGTCGAGAGAGGAGGCCTTCACTGAGACACCACGAGACATGTACCACAGAATTGGGCGGAACCCTGACAAAGTTGATGGACCACTGAGCAGCGGCTGCGTGCTTGGTCACGTGACCGCCAGAAACGGTGGGCGGGCGGTTGGTTAGCTTGTTGAGCAACCATTGCGTTCAGATATCAGCTGGGTGAATCTCCCCCCTAGTTAGTGACATCCTCGATCGTCACGTGCAGCACACCACATGTCGTAGTGAACTGTCCTTCTTCAAACGTATATCTATCTACACGTCATGACGGTGGAGGAACGAGCTCGTCACTCGTAATCAAAGGGCATGAGCGCAGCAGCCACGGCTCGGTCCTCTTGGTTGAGGATGTTCCACGTCGCCACCGCATTCCACTACGAGCGTGGGAGACTGTCAGTCCAGTCCCCACCTTGGCGGCGACAAAGAGAAAGTAGGAAGGCCTTACCGTGTCGAGCGCTTCGATGGAGATGCCCTTCTGGCGGAAGAAGTCGCGCAGCTGTGGGTCGATCATCTTGATCCTTTGACCGCAGCCCAATATCAAAATGGCTGAGCACCAGGCAGACAAGACCTCAGTAAGCTAGCAGCAGAGCACTGCAGCACAGCGGCTGTGTGCGATCATGATGGTGGTGGTGGTGGACGTGGAGCGTACAGACGCGAGGGCGGATGGCATAGGCCAGGGCAAGGGACTCGGGTGATAGCTCGTCGAGGGAGGTGACGTTCCAGGCGAGGGGCAGTGTGGGGAGGAGGAAGAGCGGGCCGGGCAGCAGGACGCCGTTGATGCTGAATCGCGAGCCGCTGTAGCCGTCGACCATGACCTTGTTGCTGTTATGTCCTTCGCCTCCACCATCGCCAAAGACGTCGTACTCTCCCGGCAGACGCGGTCCTGCTGCCGCCATCCTTTTGTCCAGCTCCGACGATTTCGTTGCCAGCCATCGCTGCCGCTGCGAATTCATCGTAAGTGGTACTGCATACGTAGGCACCGAGCAACTGCGCACTCGAAGCAAGCCCGTGGCCCTCGCGGCACGTCTTCGCATCATCTCTCGTTTTTTTGTTTTTTTTTTGCTTTTTATTTTGTCTTTTTCAAACCCGTATTTTCTTCACCATTTCTTCTTTGCTTTTTCGCGCCGGTGTGCGCGACTGTGCTTTTTTAGATCTGCGCAGCGGTGCCAAGATACTCAAGATACACGACATTTCAAGAAGAGAAGAAGTTGATGCGTCAAAAGCTAAAGCCAAAGGAAGATGTCCTCTCCTGAACCTGAGCGTTCCCCTCTTTCACGCAGTGCCAGTGGGGGGTTCAATGTGATGGAAGGGTTTCTGATCAAGGAGGGAGGAGCCATCAAGACGTGGAAGAAGCGCTGGTGCATCCTCAACGACGGCGTACTCGCCTATCAAACAAAAAAGGTCTCCATATGCTGGGTTGACTGTCGTTGACGCCAGAAAGATTAATCTCTATGGTGCCAATCAACAGGGTGCCCAGCTGAAGGGTCAGCTGGATATGAAGACAGTCGAAGACATACAACCAGTCAGATATAAAAAGAAGAACTGCTTCGAGGTCCAGACGCCTGGGCGCACCTACTACTTCTCCGCAGAGACCAGACAGCTGGTGAATCAATGGATTGATGCCCTCCGCCGCTCCCGCGACACTCTCAACGGCATCGCGCCCAGCAAGCCGCCCGAATTGTTTGCCAAGGCCACTGTAAATGACTTCCAGGCCCTGTGCATCATCGGCCGCGGCAGCTTCGGCAAGGTTCGTCGTTGACGCACCCGCCACTGCACCCACGCTCATGACACGACACGCACACGACACAGGTACTCCAGGTGAGACACAAGGCTTCGGGCAAGATTTTTGCGATGAAGGTACTCAACAAGAAGACGGTGATGGACCGCAACGAGATCAAGCACCTCAAGACGGAGAAGTCGATCCTGATGAAGCTCGAGTCGCCTTTCCTGGTCAAGCTCTACTTCTCCTTCCAGACCGCGGAGAAGTTCTACTTCGTCATGGACTACATCAACGGCGGCGAACTGTTCAGTCACCTGCAGAAGAAGAAAAAGTTCAAGCCCGATCGAGCGCGGTTCTACTTGGCTGAGATCTTGCTTGGGTTGGAATACCTGCACAACCAAGGCATCATCTACCGGTAGCGACTCCATCTGAGTTCCTCCATCCCACACTCACACACGCGTACACACACCACGCTTTCACTCACCGTTGCGCCTATCAGGGATCTCAAACCAGAGAATCTGCTGTTGACGGCGGACGGCCACATCTGCATGACGGACTTTGGCATCTCCAAGGAGGGCTTCGTGAGTAAGGACGTCAGAACGGCCACGGTCTGTGGCACCCCGGAGTACTTTGGTACAAAGCCCCGACCCACACACTGAGGTGTGTGCTCTCACTTGAGTTCTCATCCCCTGGTGCCCAATGCCTCTGGTGCAGCGCCGGAGCTGTTGGAGGGAAAGGGATACGGCAAGGAAGTGGATTGGTGGAGCTTCGGCACGCTCATGTACGAGATGCTCACGGGCCAACCGCCCTTCTTCAACACCGACCGGGCGGTGATGTACTCCAAGATCATGAACGGAAAGCTCGAGCTGCCCAGCAGGATAGGCGAGGTAAAGCTTCATCATTCTCCTTTCCCAACGACATTCCATTGATTCGCCATGTTTTCATCCCACTCATACAAGGCGGCCGAGGACCTATTGTTGCGGCTGCTGGAGCGAGATCCGGGCAAAAGACTGTGCGATCCCGAGCAAATCAAGGCCCATCCCTTCTTCAAGACCATTGACTGGGAGAAATTGCAGGAGCGAAATGTAACACCCCCCTACGTCCCACCCGTTGTACGTTACAATCCTCCTCATCTGTTGTTGGTGTTGCTGGTGGCTGCATCATCTTAGTGACGGGTATCGTTTGGTTCTTCTCCTTTGTGCAGAACGACCCAATGTCGGTGGCCATGATCGATCCGATGTTTACAAGCGAGCGAGTGCGCGAGAGTCCGGGAGGCATGATGGACCCCGAACTAGCCAAGCAGGCCCACCTGGATGACTTTACCTACGTGGCCCCCTGCGCCGTGCAGCCCACCCACTGATTCCCACCAACCAATGTACCAACTACGGCTGTTGAGTATGTCAATCAAATGGCAGGTGTTGCAGCTTGATGATCAAGGTTGCAAGGTAACAATACCAGAAATGATGATGTAGTTTTGGGCATGGGTACAAGGGGTAAAGAGGAGGAGGGAAGATGGCGCGCCAGGCGGGTCACGGTCGAAGAAGGCTTCTTCCTTACTGGCCTCCGGGGATGGCGGAGGGGGCCACGTAGGTGAAGTCGGCCACGTGGGCTTGCTGGGCCATCTCCGGGTCCATTCCCGTGGGGCTCATGGCCACGTCCTCGTTCGTGAACGAGGGGTCGATCATCGCCACGGACAGTGCGCTTTTCTGTTGAACAAGTACATCGAGGTCACGATAAGTTTGGCACCACAAAGGAAAGAGCGGAGAGTGGTAGGTGGTGAAACGTACGACAGGAGGAATGTAGGGCGGGATGAGTTCCTTCACCGCCAGCTTGTCCCAGTCGATGGAGCTGAAGAAGGGGTGGGCCTTGATCTTGTCCGGGTCGCAGAGCCTCTTGGCGGGACTACGTTCCAACAGTTGCATCAGCAGGTCGGTCGCCACCTGCATGAAGAGTCAATGATAAGCCCCTACAACGATGGTCAAGTTCATCCTGATTCACAGCTGCAGTCATACCTCGCCAATCCTCTTCGGTGGGTTGAGCTTTTCGTTCATGATCTTGGAGTACATGACCTGTACGTCGTCGCAGTAGAACGGTGGCTGTATGGTATTCGCATGGCCGGGTGATGAGCCGCAATCCCAACAACGGTGGCGAACATCATAAACGTACCAGGCCAGTGAGCATCTCGTACATGAGTGTGCCAAAGCTCCACCAATCGACCTCCTTGCCGTAGCCTTGTCCCTCCAACACCTCCGGCGCTGCAGCACGGCGGTGAGTGAACGTATGCAAAGGCCATGTGATGAGCTGTCGGTGGCTTTGTACCGAGGTACTCGGGGGTGCCGCAGAAGGTGGCCGTCCTGGCGCCCTTGCACACGAAGCCCTCCTTGGAGATGCCGAAGTCGGTCATGCAGATGTGGCCGTCGGCGGTCAGCAGCAGATTCTCCGGCTTCAAGTCCCTGGGAGGCAGCCGGTGATATGAGATTGTGGGTGGCGCAGAGGATAGGTGAAAGGCAGCGGACATTACCGGTAGATGACGCCCTGCTTGTGGAGGTACTCCAGGCCCAGTACGATCTCGGCCGAGTAGAACCGCACTCGTTCCTCGGTGAACTTCTTTTCCTTCTGCAGGTGGCAGAACAGTTCGCCTGCAACCGGAGAAATCGGTCAGTCATGAGGCCTCTCTTGAACGATGTTCAGCAGGGTGGCCTTGAGGTACCTCCGTTGATGTAGTCCATGATGAAATAGAGCTTGTCTGTGGTCTGGAAGGAGTAGTAGAGCTTGACCAGGAAAGGCGACTCGAGCTTCATCAGGATCGACTTCTCCGCTTTGGTGTGGTCCATTTCATTGCGGTCCATGATGCTCTTCTTGTTGAGCACCTTCATCGCGTAGATCTTGCCGGAGGTCTTGTGCTTCACTTGCAACACCTGCACCGCAAAGAACGCGTTCAGTCTGAACACCAAACGAAGGGCTCTCTTCCACTGCCCACGCACCTTGCCGAAGCTTCCGCGGCCGATCACGTAGAGGGGCTCGAAGTCGTTTACCCTCGCCTTCGTCGCACCACCAGTCGAGGCAGCCAGCGAAATCTGTGGTTGCTCTCTCTGCAGAGTGATGCGCGGATTAAGATTTGAATTCTTCTCCGATTGATGGAGGAGGGTGGGCATACCGGGGATAGAGGCGTATTGTTGGGGGCGTGGGTGTAGCCCTTGATAGCGTCGCGTGCCTTGCACAGAAGGCTCACCCACTGACTCATCAGCTCCTCCGACTCAGCGGAGAAGTGGTAGGTGCGGTCGGGGGTCACCATGGCGAAGCAGTTCTTCTTCTTGGCCTTGTAGTTCACCGGCTGGATCTCATCCACCCCCTTCAGCGACACCTCTCCCTTCAACTCTCCTCCCTACGCACACGGTAATAATCCGAAGGGGAGAGCGTAGCAGTAGGGTAAGCTTTCATCTTTCAGGTGTGGAGTAAAAAAAAAGTGCGGCGCGCACCTTCTTGGTGTAGTAGGTCAAGACGCCGTCGCGGAGGGTACACCATCGCTTCTTCCACGTCTTGATCGAGCCTCCCTCCTTCACCAGAAATCCTTCCATCAGCAAACTGGGGGTAGTCATTGGTCTTCTTCTCCTGTAAAACCGTTACCAGTTCCTCAAAACAAAACTCTCTCTCCTCTCACTCTCTCTTCAAAATACAGGTGATGCGACCGCTCTTGTTGGGAGCCTCTCTTCTTCTTCCTCGTGTGCTGCTGGAAACTTGCCAAAGACTGTAGACCTACCCTAAAAGCGACAGCGGCCTGAAGAGTCATCCTTTGCTGAAAATGTCATTCGGGGGGGGGAGGCCACAACAACAGATAAAAACGCGGTGAAGTGCCGTAGGCGACAGTGTTGTCCAGTATATGAGACTGTATCAAGACCTGTGCTGCTGCGTGCGTGAGTGATCAGGCGCAGGGTTCCAAGCATGTTTAAAAGGAGCAAAATGCAGTGGTTGTGTCAATAATCTTCAGCACAGCTGAAGAAGGCATCTCATGTAGTTTGGCGTCTGTAAGATGATGGTAGCTAACCTGATACAGTACCATACATTCTCGCACTTCAAACTTCTACCTGATACACATCACAACGTGACCAACTTGCCTCCCCCATCTTCTGTCGCTGCACGTTGGTCCCGGTAGTGAAAATTTGGAGCCAATGACAGCGCGCCAAGGGATTACACGGACGAAAAGTGGGAACGCGATTATTGGTAGTCGCAGCGCGTCTCGGCCAACGCCGTTGACGTCTTTTGTAGCAAACCTTCCGCCACTCAACGCAAGCCCCCTTCATGAAGTCACCTCTTCTGTGGTTCCTTCTTCTTGTGGTGGTGCTGGCCGCAACCCTTCTCCGGACCGACGCCGTCGTCTCTCGCTCCTACGCCGAAGCGTGTGCCCTATGGGACGGACGAGACCGCCCCGATACCCAAAACCTGCCCCAGTGGGCCGGTGGCTCCTACACAGGCAATTGTTCGACATCTTCACCCGGCGAGATGAATGTACCCTCCTTTCTCCATTCTTTCCTCCACGCTCAATCCTTATGTGGAGATATTGCATTTTGCATCTTCAACATGTTGCACCAAAGAGTTGCTGTCTTCCCGCCTTTAATATGATCATTTCAATGAAATGAAATGCTGACGTGGTCTACAACCGTGGGTGCCCCGACCAGGCGGCAGACAAGGCCAACGTACGCGGGCAGTTCAACCTGTACCGCATGATTGCCGGCCTGCCCAACGTGACGGCCAACGCTACCAAGGACTCTCAGGCTCAGGCCGTGATCTGGGCTTTCATCCTCCGGCAATGCGCCACTTCTCAGATTCAGGCCTGGGCAAACCAGGTGAGGATATTCAACGTCACCTCAGTGGCGGGCCCCGTGCTGTTCGACGTGAGCGGCGGCTTCCTGTTCAACTTCCCACAAGAGAGTACTGGGCCTGTGCCTTCACACGCACCACACTTCGCAACTACAAACACCTCCACCGCACACGCTTCAAGTGGCCACAGTTTGTTCTCACCCACAAACCCCGTACCAGTTCTCAACCCTGAACTGACGGACATTGGCGTGGGGACCTACTCAAACGAGACGCTGGCCTACGGGGTCGGTCAAGCGCTCCACATGCGCACCAACGCCACCACCCTGGTACTTCTAACTTCTATCGGAGAGGAGTTACGCCGGAGATCGACTCTTACATGATCAAATGAATGTAGGCCCCTTCGGCTCTGGCGTGGTTTGCGTTTCCTCCAGATGGGGTGGTGGAGATCGCTGTCTTGAAGACCCCTCAGTGGCAGTTCGCCACAACACAGCCCCTCGGTACGACTTCAACCGTTTGGTTATTCCCTACGCTGTACAGCTTTTGCTAAGGATGATTCCACGACCAGACTCTGTGACAACGACGCTATCACTCTTCGACTTGAGCAACAACTTCACCAGAGTGGAAAACGTGGGATACTCGGTTACTAAAGCCAACGGATGGTTCTGGATCGCATTCTGTGCGTCTTTTTCCTCATTCCCTTTCATTTTCCCAAATCACTACGACTCCACGCTCACCGCGAAGTCGGCGCTCACGCACAGCACCGCCCTCCGAGCTCATAACCGCTGGTCGACAGTTCCAAGTGTACATCGCATCGAACATGACGGGCCAGCATTCCTGGACCTACCGCCCCTATCTTACCAACTGCTCGAGTACGCCTCTCACAGATCACCAGTTGCAGCTTGTGCTTTTGCTGTGCTGCGCGAGTGTTAGGATTGAACGAATCAACGGGTTTGGGGGAGGCAGTGGCGCCACAGTGCGGTGATGGGTTCTGTCAAGCGGGCGAGAGCGTCGACGCGTGCCCGGACGACTGCTCCGAGTGCGGCGCATTGCCGCCGCAATTCCAGCAGGGCCAGCCGTCCAAGTGCACCAACGGCACGTGGCTAGTGAACGGCCCCCTGGAGGTCGGCGCCGCCGACGTAGTCTATGCCGGAAACACTACAGTTGCGATCGTGGGAGACATCGTAATCCAGCCCACGGCGACCATCCGCTTCTCCGCCACGAGCAAGGATTCCTTCGGCGCCATCAGGTCATCAGGTACGACCTGCAACTGCACATGCACCACAGCACATCTCGCACTGACAGTGGTGTGTCGACAGGTTGTGCGAGCTTAAACGGAACGCTCGTGCTGGACATCGACTTCCGCCTGGACACCAGCCAGGCCTACACCTTCACCGTCGTAATTGCGTCTGAGGGTCAATGCGGTGCATCGGCTGGGACGCCCGCCAGACGCCAGACTGGACCCCTGTCCTCCTTTCCGAAGGTGAAGATCAACTTCAACCAGAACAGCGAGTGCCCACCGGACTACGGGAGCGCAACGTCTTCCACCTCGTACGCCGTCCTCATCAAGCCGTCATCGTCAGGCTGCGGTGGCGACGACAACACACTCCTCACCGCCCTCATCGCCGGTACGGCCCCTCTTCCGCTCTACGCTCGTATATATACGATGTTCTCTGATTCGAGTTGGGTGTTTTGTTTTGGGGCTTAGGGTTGGTGGGCGGCGCGGTGGTGCTGGTGGCGGTTGGCGTTGTGGCCGGCCTCGTTGCGGCGCGGATCAGGTCACGCCGGAGGAGGAGGGCCATGGCCAGCGTCCAGGATAGGCTCCGTGAACACGAGATGAGCGAGGTGGGACCAGGCGTGTGAAGAAACATGTGGTTCGTAATTGGAAGTTGGTTATATTTAAAAGTTGGTGAAAGGTGATTGGAGGAGGTATGAAACAAAAGTGTACAAAAAGAAGAGCTGGGGAGTCATTGACTCTCCGGGTCGAGATGAGAGGAAGAAGAAAGGAGAGGATGGAGGAGAGACGATGGCTTAGATGTGCTTGAGCTCGGTGCCCTGGCGGACCTCGTCGAGGAAGCCCTTCTTGTCCCAGGTCTTGAGCTGGACGTCCTTGTCGATGGCCGGCCGGGACTTGTCCAGCGTCTCCACGTGCTTGAGGTCTACCTCGGCCTGCATCAGCTCATCGAGCAGCTTGGCCTTACCACCCTTGGCCTTCTTGACTGCGGGCTGTACGCCGGCGCCGTTGTCACGGGCGACGTGGACCAGATGGGTGCGGGCCTCGGGCGAGACCACCTCCCGGAGCACCTCACTGCGGCGCTCGTCGGCGGCGGCCAGGCTGCGGAAGAGGTCCAGACGCGGGGCCGACCGGTCGCGGATCAGCGAGCTCTGGACGGCGTGGAGCCGCTGAGGGTCGCTGCGGCGGATGGCGGCCCACAGGTCGAGGTAGCGGTCGCTGCGGCCCTTGAAGCCCCTCACGTCACGCTTGGTGAGCGGGATCGATCGGATCAGGCCGCGCTCGCGCACGTCGACAAACACCATCGGCTTCCTGGTGCGGCGCTCGCGGATCTCCCTGAGTAGCGGCTGCACGTTGTACGGCTTGAGCTTGAAGGTGGTGCGCCCGGCGCCGGCGGCGACGAACAGGTCGGCCGGGTCGCGCTCGCGCACCTCGACGTGGCGCAGCGTCAGGGGCTGCGACCACGAGCGCACGAGCTGTGAGAGCAGAGCCTCGCGGCGCATGAGGACCTCGACGATCTGTGCGCGCAGCTTCTGGAACTTCTTCTCCTCCTCGAGGGCCTTCTGGAGCTTGACCTCGGTCTGACCCTTGATGCGCTGCTGGTGGCCGGCCGCCCTGAGCTGCTCGTCGCGGAGCATGCGGCCGAAGGCTTCCTTGATCGCGCCCAGGAACTGGTCCTTGTAGCCCACGGCCAGCGAGGCCTCGGCCTCGATCTTGTCGCGGGCGCGGTCGAACCGCTCGGCGTTGAACACCGCGTCGAACCCGTCGCGGGCCTGGTCGATGGTGTCAAGCGGGTGGGTCACCTTGTCCTTGATGGTGGTGCCGGCCTTGATGGAGCGGCCGCGCACGTCGTCGACCACCTGGCTGGCCCGGTCGACCAGGGCGTCCTTGTAGTCGCCGGCCTGGTCCTTGTACTGCTCGACCTTCTCCCGAGCGTGAAGCTTATAGGAGTCCATGCTGGTGCTCATGTTGATGGTGATGTGTGAGAGTTGAAAGAAGATAAAGTTTAGGGTGAAGTGAAGCGGTTAGCTGCTTGTGCTGTAGTTGTTGAGAGTGTTGTGAGTTCAACTGGGTCAGACTAGAGGCGTATTTAAGGGCCTGGGGTGAGGAGCGGCCGCAAAGTCGGCAGGTGGTATACCTGCGAAAGGCGACCTGAATTTCAGGCGGTTGGGCGAGTGTCCGTAGTTGCGCGAGCGGTCATGCGAATGGCGATTTGCCGATGCTTGTGGTTCGAGGGAATAAAATGGGAAAATAAAATGGAAACTCCCACTCCCCGCACTCCGCCACCTCCGGGGTATAATTATTCGAACTGATACCTCTTGTCTCTTCTTGTCTCCCTTTCTGAAGCTGTCGCCTGCTCTGGCAGATATCACAGAAAGGCTCTTTGATGAAAGAGAAGTGAGAGCTGTGAAACGTTGTGGGCAAGAAAAAGGCTGTTGTGAGGGTTTGTGTATTGAGAGCATATGTACACTCTCTTTTACACCTCCTCTTCGTTGAGAAGCATGTTGGGGATGCCTTTGCTGATGGGGAACGAACGGGAGCAGTTCTGGCACTTGAGTTCGCCCTCCTTCACGTTGATCTGGTGCAGAAACGTTTCACGCAGCAACATTACATCAGCAAATGTGCGAGTGCGAGAACGGACGTGCTAGCTGGCTCTGCACGGGTTCGCGTTCGCGTTCGTCACGCACACAACAAGATGCACTAGACCCGAGCCCCATGACCATAACACAACACGCGTCTGATGACCAATGCACACCACGACACGCACGAAACTTGCACGCGCGCACTGCACGCTGACAAGTCTTCGAAGTTGCTCTCTCGTGTGGCGGGGTTGGTACCTCGACGAGGGCCGTGTGCAGGCCTCGGAGGAAGGTCTCATCATCCGCAGCGTTGGTTGGCATCTGCTCCGGGATTTCGATAGACAACTGCATGTTGGGATTGCATCGTTAAAGTGCGCTCAATTCGAAATCACAAATGGGTTGCGGAGAAGGAAATTCGTGAAGATGGAGGATTTACGGCTTTGGCGGCGAAGACAAGAGCGGAGTAGTCGAGCTTGGTGAGCATGTGCTTCAGAAATTCGGGACGGAATTCGCTCTCCTCTCGGCTCACCTCCTGGGCGTGGAGGGCCAGAGGGTAGTTGTTGCTCGTGCAACCCTTCTTATTGCACTGCAGCATGTTGTGAGTAAGCAGCTTCATCTTCCTTCTTCTTTGCTCCTGATCGCGTTCGATTCTGATTTTGGTTTTATTTTGTTTTTCTTTTCTTTTCTGAAGTGAAAGAATCATCGTTTTATTGTTGTTAAAATCACTTCCAGTTCGCTCTGTGCGCCATCCGTTATCGTACAGGTACGTGGTAGGCCTACGTGTCTTGAAGTCGTCGTTGATGCAGAAACAATCCAATTGGCTGAGCAATGATCCTACTTTTACAAATTTATTCAATAAATTGATCACTTTCTCTCTTGTGCGTAGATGGATGAGCTGCCGGTGGCTTCGCCCAGGCCGGGAGAAGAGGTGGAGGTGCTGATCGAGGCCAAGCCCGAAGCCGTGGCCGTGGCCGTTGGGTTGGTGCCAGGTGAAGAGGTGGAGGTGCCCATCCAAGTGAAGGACAAGAAGCAGAAGAAGGCGAAGAAGCCCAAGAAGGAGCACAAGAAGTCGCTCAGCAGCAGCGGCAGCAGCGTCGAGCTGCACGAAGTGAAGGAGACGAAGGAGGAGCACGACCACGAGGGAAAGGAGAAGGCGGAGGAGGCCGAAGATGAACACCAGCAGCAGCAGCAGCACGAAGAGCTCGAGAAGGAGGAGCTGCCCGAGACGAAGCGAATGCGGCTCAAGGAGAAGGTCAGGTCACTCCACGGCAGCTCGCAGGCCATGGGTGTCGCCATCAAGAAGGCCATTCGCTTCACGGTGCCCTACATCATCCACTGCGTGTGCGGTGTGTGCGGTGTGTGCGGCTTCACCGATCGTGTCTTACTGGGCTACACGCGCGCAGGTGGCCAGTGCGAGTATGTTCGGCGCGGACGATGAGATCGAGGAGGAGTACTACACCGACTACGCCATCTACCACACCAGGTGACTCTCTCTCTCGCTCTCGCTCTCTCTCTCTCTCTCTCGCGAGTCTCCGTCACACGGCTCACCAATCGCCTGACGCGTGTTGTGTGCGGCCTTGTGTGTGTCGCGAGCGCAGCAGCAAGGCCCTGTCCGCAAATATAGTAATAACGGACCACAGCCCGCTGATCTTCCACCGCATTCGCACCCTCGCAGAGGTGACACCGCAGGAGTACCTCGTACGTACTCCCTCCCTCACACTTTGCACGACCCACAGACTGGACTGAACTTGGGGGAGGCAGGAAGCGTGGCTCGATACGCCGCTTGACGATAGCAAACTGTTCCGAAAGGCGGCCAGTGGCAAGAGTGCGCCCGCGCACATACCGATTCTTTTTGGCCCTCGCCCTGACACGACACGACACGACACATGACACGCAGGTGGGAGCCTGTTCCTCTTTTCGGCCAACAAGCGGTTCATCATCAAGACACTGCCCGCGAAGGAGGGCCGGACGCTCATCCGCATGCTCCCCGCCTACTATCAGCATCTGCTCGACCACCCGCAATCGCTGCTGTGCCGGCTATTGGGCTATTACGCGATTGAAGGTACCTTCCGTAGTTCTCTCGTGCTATTATATATAGAAAGATGATGCGCGTGGCGCGGTGCGAGCGCCGATGTGGGTGGCTGACGCGTGGTCCCTCTTTGTGGCACACACACACTCGTGACAAGTGGGCGGGCACACGCACTATCTGGTGATGCAACGAAACATATTTTGGAACGCGCCGCTCTTCTCCGAGATCTATGATCTCAAGGTGGGTGCGCGCTGTTCGCTCATTCAGCTGCCCCGCTGCGCTTTAGACCGCCTGGAATTGATTGACCGGCCTCTCTCCGCCTTTTGGCTAACAGGGTTCGACGAGGGGGAGGAAGTCGACCGAACAGGAAAAGAGCAGGTTCGTTTGCTCAGCTAGACGCACACGAAACGCACGCTGAGTGCCCGTGGATCAATAACACACGAGACACACACACACACACAGGGGCGGTGATAAATGCGTGTTGAAGGATCTGGACTTTATCGAAGTGAAGCGCAGGATATCCCTGCCTCCATCGATCAAGGAGACATTCCTTGCGGCGATCAAGAGCGATAGCGAGGTAGGTGCCGCCATTACACGCATATATAACCCACAAGGGTGGCCAACTCAACTGGTGCTGTTGAATTCGTGTAGTTTTTGGTTCCGTCCAACTTGATCGACTACAGCCTACTCGTGGGTATCCACAAGAAGGAGCAGAACGAAGAGGGGATCCACACGGACCGCATTCACGATGACACGACAAAGAAGAAGCACAAGAAGCACAAGAAGAAGAAGAAACACGGCCACCACCATCACGAGGAAGACAAGAAGGACGATGGCGAAATCTTCCTATGGAAGGGTGGTGTCGAATCGGGGGACGGGAGCGAGGTACGCCATGATCCCTCTGATCCCAGCGGCCTGATTACTGACTGCTGGCGTGCGGAATGTGTGGCAAAGGTGTACTACATGGGCATTATCGACTTCCTTTCACCCTACGCCACCAAGAAGAAGATGGCTCACCTGTTCAAGCGAGGCGTGCTACTCAACGAAGCGGTACTGCCCGCCCCTCCCACTCTTCCACACGTCGCCATCTCGTCCTCACACGCAGGCACACACGCACTCTCCACATATCTCGTTCTTCTTCTTCTTCTCGTTCTTCTTCATCGCGTAGGCCGCTCTCTCCAGCGTGCCGGCCGATTACTACTCTTCTCGCTTCCTCAATCTCATCGACACCACCATATTGGCTTGACCACTCACGTCAGGCCTGTGATGTGCATTTGGAACTGTCTCTCGCACACAATCACATCATCTTGTTCCCCTCGTTGTCCTCCTAGCTCCGTCTCTCACCTCGCGTGCGTGCAGGCAACGTTGTCGCTGGTGCCAGCCGACTTCTACGCTTCACGCTTCCAACTCTTCCTCACGAGTGGTGTGGAGTGAGAAAGGCGCGAAAAGAATTCCTTTCGCAGGAAAATGAAACGTCTTTTTCAAGATGAACAAGCTGAAGATGAAGCTGGATCTTGCAGGAGGTTTATAATCATGATGTGCGTGAGGGGAGATAATTATTACAAACGTAGTCTTCCTCTTCTCTCATAGTGAAGTGAGGTCATGTGCATGCGGAGCAAAGAGGCAGAGCAAGAAGGAGAGAGATGAGCCGAGAGCGAAGAGGGAGAGAGAAGAATAGGGAGGAAGAGTGTAGAGGAAGGGAAAGACAAAACAGGTGTGGGTTGCAGGGGCATAGGAGCCTCTCGCCCCCGCCTTGATCGCCTCCTCTCGCCATCTTCTTCGCCCCTCCAGACTGAATGTTCGATCGAAGACTCCTTCCATCGATTTAGCCGCAGCAGCCGCCAGATCCGGCCTTCTTGGGTTCTGGTCCACCGGCGCCGACCTTCACGATGTTCTCATCCTTCTTCTGAAGCTGATTCTGTCTGTTGATGTCGTTCTCGAGGATTTTGCTGACCAGGAACTTCACGGCCTTGTCGATGTTGA
>CACVKS010000182.1:0-23450 GCA_902749335.1 Acanthamoeba triangularis
ATGCAGGAGACCTTTGGCTCTACCTGCCACGGAGCTGGCAGGGCTCTCTCGCGCAGTTCGTCGAGGCGAGAGCTCGGCTACGAGGAGGTACTCGCTAACCTTGCCAGGAAGGGCATCAGCATTCGCGTCGCGTCGCCCAAGCTTGTCACGGAGGAGGTACAACACTTGCTTTAGCCACCTCTTCTCCATCGCGTGGATCAGCAACGTTAACGTGTTCTTCATCTTCTCGTGTTGCGCAGGCGCCCGAGTCGTACAAGGACGTCAACCAGGTGGTGGACACGTGCCACCAGGCGGGCATCTCCAAGAAGTGCATCAAGCTCCGGCCCATCGCCGTCATCAAGGGTTGAAAGGACCCCTCTCGTTAGTCAGTGTCCTCTTCTCCAGCTGTCCAGCTTTGGTAGCGCTCGTGGTGTTTGTTTGTGTAGATAAAGTTCGGTTCATCGCTACGGCTCGTTGGGGCGGCTAGTGACTGCAAAAAACAAGTACAAAAAAGGAACACAAGACGTGAGGAAGATGAGAAGAAGGGTGGTGTCCTCGTGTGTCCCGTCGCTGCTGACTCGGCACAGCCTCGCTGCGTGTAGGGCGGCTGGTGGTGGCTCACATGCCCTCGCCACACGCCACAGTTCTACTTCTTCTCCAGCGGTGCCCCCCCCTTCCCGCAAACCACACCACCCACCCTTCTTGGGGCTGACCGCATGGTGCGCTGCTCGGCATAGAAGCGTTTCGAGGGGTTCATCGCAGCCACACTCACGCCCATGGACAGCAACGCCAAACCGTCGCTCGACCGGGTCAAGGATTACGCGCAGAAGCTGGTACATATGGCGCTGCTTGCCCGGTCTTGGCCTGCCGCCGCTCTCACTCACTGGCGCGTGTGGCGCTTGTGTGCTGCAAGGTGAGCGATGGCTGCTCGGGCGTGTTCGTGTGTGGTACTAGTGGTGAGAGCATGTCGCTCACGCTCGACGAACGCAAGGCCGCCCTCGAGGCCTGGGTCAAAAACAAGGGCTCGCTCAACGTTATCGCGCAGATCGGCACCACCAGGTCCGTTCCCTGTCAGTCCTACTACCCTGTGCCTTGTATTGTTCCCCCGGCCCTTCGTGACCCCTCCCCTTTCTAGCCTGGAGCAGACCAGGGACTTGGCTGCCCACGCTGAGAGCGTCGGCGCGGCCGGCATCGCCACGATGGCCCCGTTCTTCTTCAAGGTGAGCGCTCGCTTTCATTGTTTTTGTGCTACACCAGACGGCACACACCACTGACTGCACCGTCGAGAAGCCGCCTGACGTGGACACGCTGGTGGACTTCTGCGCGTCGGTAGCGAGCGCTGCGCCCAAGACGCCGTTCCTCTACTACCACTATCCCGGTATTACCGGCGTCAACCTCCCGGTCTTCGACTTCTTCGAGAAGGCCCACGGGGTGATTCCGACCTTGCGCGGTACCGCCTAAACCAGTCCTCTGCCCCCCCCCCCCAAAAGGCCTGGGATCGCTCATGCAACCAATTTCCTTCCGAACAGGTGCCAAGTTCACTGGCACTGAGCTGGGCGACTACTACCGGACTCTCAGCTTCCAGGGTAACACTACAGTAAACGCTGCAGCACACACCGCCGCACACGCGCACAACACGCACACACAGAAGGGCGAGAACAGCGCTAACGATGCTGCCTCAGGTGGTCGCTACGACATTTTGATGGGATTCGAGTACATGCACCTCCCGTGCCTGCCGCTGGGGTCCAAGGGCGGCATCAGCCTGTCGTTCTCCTTCTGCGCGCCCGTCTATGCCAAGCTGTTCAAGGCCTACCACCAGAACGACCTCGAGACCGCTCGCAAGCTGCAGCTCGTGGTACGAAACAGCACGGCACTCTCTCTTTCTCTTTGAGCGCATGGCGATGAGGGGAAGCTCACTTTCGGTGGGTACAGATCGCGGAGTTCATGGCCGCTCTAGCTCAGTACGGCTTCGTGCCGGCGTCGAAGCTGCTCATGCGCGAAGTGCGTGTCTTCACCATCTCATGTGCTTTGTTGTGCAACATCGCGACTGCCACTCACCCTTATCCGTTTCATTCTGGCGGGCAACCAGTGGCACGGCCTGGATATGGGTCCCTGCCGGCTGCCGCTGCGTGCCTTGTCTCCCGACCAGGAGAAGAGCTTCATGTCCCTCAAGGTTGTCCAGGAACTCCACTCCCTCCTGTAATGCGCCTCCCTGGTCGCCTACTGCAAACTAGTCGTATCGTAGTAACGAGCCCAGCAACGATAGGTGGAATAAGGAAAACTGATCCAAATCAAATTCCAAAGCAACGCCCGTTAGTGGTCCTGCACAGCGACCAAAAGGCAGCACTTGAATCTTAGACCACACAGCCCGAAAGAGGAGGATGACGGTGTCAGAGGTAAAGGTAGTGGTGGTTGGCGACAGCTCTGCCAACAAAACCGCCGTTCTCAGCCACATCGCAAAGGCCGCAGCTTCCAATGTACGACCTCTCACTTCAACTCTTTAGCCAGATTCCAGATTGATCGTCCTGGTCCCGCCAGAACGATGTGATCCTCTCGGAGAACGTAGAGCTCACAACCGACTATCAAGGTCAACCGGTTCACCTGCAACTTCTCGACACAACAGGTACGGTACTCTCGAGTGTGGATGATAGACCCCCCCCCTCTCACAATCGGTGTCAGGCCAAGAGGGCTTCTTGAGGATGCGGGCGCTGTCCTACCCAAAGACAGACATCTTCTTGTTGTGCTTCTCGTACCTCGATCTCCAAAGCTTCATCAACATCAAAGAGAACTGGCTCCCCGAGGTACGTTGTGCACCACATGCAGGCTCGATCCTCTGTTTCGTCTCAGGCGATCTACGCCCCAGGTGCTGTCGTACTGTCCGACAGCGGTGCTCTTGATTGTTGGGGCGGACCACGACCAACTGCTCCTCGACGGGCCGGGCGAGCCCAAGCGGCCTGAGGGCGAGGCGCCTACGCCAGACCAAGGACGAGCCCTGGCCGACGACCTCAAGCCTAAGGCCATCGGGTTCATTGACCTCTCGACCACCACCGGTACGCTCACCACCTTCATAGCGGCATCTTCCGCCTCCTCGCGGCAGATCCTCGTCCTCCATCTTCCTCTTTCTTGTGGCTACGGGTTGCTCACCCACGGCACCGCAGGGAATGGAGCCCAAGAGTTGATGACGCTCGTCCTGTCGCACGTGGTGAAGCGGAAGGACGGCAGCCCGGCAGTTGCTGCCACCAGCCACGCCACCTTGAAGTCACGAAGCTCACTCATCGATAGGGCCATGTCGACGCTGCGGCGCAACAAGCACGGTCCACCACCGGCCGAAGGGGCCGCCGACCAACCTTCTACCACGCCCACAACCAACACTGCCGTTGCTCCCGCGCCAGTACCGTCTTCATCGGGAGCCTCGGGGTCTGGCACGATGAGAAAGTTCGGCTTCGCCACACTTCGTGGCCTGCGGTCAAAGAACAAGGAGGAGGCCGCGGAGGGGAGTTCTCATTCGTGAACGTGGCGAAGCCGCCTTCACCATGTGGCCCTCCTTCTCTCCTTGTACATAGTCTAAGTGTATACCTACGAAAGATGCAAGTCATGTACAACGAAAGATGTGTAAAAACGTAACGCTGGTGGCGCTGTACGACTTGTAATGTATTGACACGTTCAACAGGTGTAAGTCCTGCGGGAGGACACCGGCTGAAGAAGGTGGGAGTTTCTGAACGCCTTAGGCACGTTCGCCACGGAGACGGCGGGCGAGCTGGAAGTCCTTGGGCTGGAGGCTGCAGCGGCGGGCGTGGATGGCACACAGGTTGCTGTCCTCGAACAGCGCCACCAGGTAAGCTTCTGCGGTCTCCTGCAGCGCGAGCACCGCAGCGGTCTGCCAGCGCAGGTCGCTCTTGTAGTCCTGCGCACGATGGAAGGTGTGAAATAAAAAAACCAAAAAAAAAATATTCAGTGGTTGGGGGGGGGCACCTGGCCGATCTCAAGAACAAGGCGGCGGAAGGCCATCTTGCGGAAGAGAAGGTCAGTCGATTTCTGGAACCTCCTGATCTCGCGCAGGGCTACGGTGCCAGGGCGGTAGCGGTGGGGCTTCATCACGCCCGCAGGCATGGGCCGGGCGGCGGCCTTGGTGGCGAGCATCTTTCGTGGTGCCTTGCCTCCAGTCGACTTGCGCGCGGTCTGCTTCGTTCTTGCCATCTCTCTCTCTTTCTCCTTACCTGTCTGATGTACCTTTAGATTGATTGGATTATTCTGATTTCATTTTTCAGTTCTGCTTTGGTCGTTCGAGGAAATATTTCACCCGTATTAGCGTAAAACAAAAAGAAAACAAAGGAACCCACCCCGGCCCTCGTGTGTTCTTCTGCTCTTCTCGCTCGCGTCTCTGGTGGGCCCACCAGCTCGTGGTGGGCGCGTGCCAAATAGAATCGGTGAGGTGGCTTCGCTCGTCCCGGTCTGTCCGGGGGACAGCAGGGAGCCCATGTCTAGCATACGCGGCCTGTGGATCTGAACGTTGTGTGGTAAGCGCCCGGGCCGGCTGCAAGAGAAGAGAGAAGGGGTGGGTCGCACCTCTGTCTCGTGCGCGGCGAGACTGCCTTGGGCTCGGTTGTTGTGGTGCGTGTCAAGGCAACGAGGTGCTCTGCAGGTATCTCGTCGCAACATCTCTGGGCTAAATCCACGAGGTCCAGCCTTCGTACATCTGGCATAACAGGTCGGGGTTGGTAGCTTGCTGAATCACCAACTCCACCTATTCGTGTACCGTCACCACAATGGTCAGAATGGTTATGTGTCGTGTTGTGTCGTAAGTCGTGTCGTTGGTTGTGTATACATCCTTCTACACAGGGAAGAATGTACCTGTCGCGGAATGGTCAACTTGGACGGGTGCTGCTCCCCGCTGTCGCCCGAGTGAAGCGCATTGTCGTTGCCCTCGAGTTTGGCCTTCACCCGCTTGAGCACGCCCACAGCGTGTACGTTGCGCTCCTGGCCGAGCCCCACTGCTCCCTTAGCCGCACTCGCGGGACCCACAGCGGTCCGGCCACTTTGCTTGGGCGCCAGCGTTGCTGCTGCCTGCGCGGTGGTCTGCGGAACCGTGGCGATCTCTCCCGACAGCACCGACGCCATCGGTGGCGCGTTGGTACCAGTGCCTGAGACAAGTAAACATGAACGCACCGAGCGAGTGAGTGAGCGATGAGCACAGGCACGTACGACAAAGCGATGAAAGGCGGCTGTTGTACCTGAGTCCTGTCCCACCGCACTGCCCTGTGTTTGCTGGAGTGGCACCGTCGCCCATGCGCCGATGGGAAGTCGGCTGAACGAAGGGAACACACGCTCCGGGACCTTCCTCGCAGATGCAGGGTCGTGTTCCCTTCCTTCGTCTTCCTCTCCCTCCTCTTCCTCTTCATCGTCGACTTCTTCTTCTTCGTCCTCGTCTTCTTCGTAGACGCCGTTCTCCTCCCGTGGCGGCGGGGCCGTCTCCTCCGTCGATGGGGCAGCCGATGTGGCACTCTCCTTCTTGTCTTCGGCGCGGGGGTTGTGCTCGACGTCCTCCATCTGCGCGCTGGCAATCGACTTGAAGCTGAAGCCCACCGCCACGCACTGATGGTAGAGGTACTCGACTGCCGCAACAAACTGCTTCACCAGAATCTGTGTACGCGCAGGTTGTAAGCACGAGTGATCGATGACGATATCTATAAAGAGAAGGGTAGTGGGTCGAGTGCGAGGCCGTACGAGGAACGGCTCGGCAGGGATGATTGCTTGCGCGCTCAGCTTGTCGGCGAGCAGCTCGGCGACCTGTTCCAGGAACGATGCGAGCTCCGTGTGCAGCGTCTTCTGGTCGCACAGAAGGCCCTCCGCGGAGGTGTGGATGTCCTCCACGCCGGCCATGCCCTCGGTGAGTCGCATGATGCTGGCCAGCAGGGACAGCACCTCGCCCATCAGGCGGTCATTCCGCTGCAGCACGCTCTGGGTCTCTTCCATGAACTTGAGCGCGTGCTGCTTGAGTTCTCCTCCCTGGCGTGGGAACATGTGCGCGCGGCTCGCAAATTAGCGAACGAGGCCAACGATATGAACAGCGACGATGAGAGCCGTGCCTTCTGTTCAAGTGCGCGTAGCTTGGAGGCCAGAACTTCTGCGCGGGTGGCCAGATCGGCGTTCGACTTATGCATGACGGCCTTCTCCGAGGAGATGAGCTCCAGCTGCGCGCCGAGCTGATTGAGCTCGAGCCTAAAAGGAATCCCCACGCGTGAAGAAAAGTATGTGATGGTTCGTCAGTTGACGCGCCCGACGACGCGGAGCCTTCAAAGATATAAGCTGTACCTGTGGATCTGAAGGTTGTTGAAGGTATGTTGGTAATGGGTAACGATCGGGGCGTGCTTTGTGCGAATGTTCTCCGGCAGCTGCCAACGGGCCGCTTCGAAGTCCAACACGACCAGACAAAGCCGCACCAGTTTTGTTCGCTGGACGCAGATACAAGCAGTACGTTACAGAGTGTTCGGCGCCGAATTGCAGCAGATCCGCCTCAAAGTGAGAGGTATACCTTGTCGTGCAATGATGCGGTGTTCTGGCGCCGTTTGCGAATGGTCTCGAGATACGCCTGCAGCTGTGCCATTTGCGTTTGCTGACGCGATGACGCCGGGGTAATCTGGGAGAGTCGCTGAGAGAGGTCGTTCTCGAGCGCCATGTACGCCTTCTCGCAGCCCTGGAGCGAGCGCTCTGTGGTGCTCAGCAGATCCGCGGCGTGCCTCATATCCACCAGGATCTGAAGCGTTGAAGGTTCAGCTTCCAATGGAGGGCACCACTCACGGCACAGGGCACACAAACACACAACGCACACTAGGCAGGCGGTTATGTACCTGGGCTCGAGCGGGAATCGGTGGCGTCAGGCCTGGAGGGCAGGACTGTAGCTTCGCGAGCGTGGTTGCGGGAGAGGTCGGTGCAGGCAGCGGATCGTTCAGGTGGAGCGCGTCCTCCCGGATCCAGCGAAGACGCACCAAGTCCTGCCTGTTCTTCTCCAGCAATCGCCTGGACGTGGAAAGAGCCTMCAAGTGGCGCTTGTGTGCCTGTGGGAAGCAAGTAGGTGGGTGAGTGGTTGCCTTAGCGGATGTGGTAAAGCGTGGCATGATATGTCACACACCATTTCTGCGGAAACCAGCGCCTCGTGGGCTGCGATGCACTTGCGCAGTAAGGCGTCGCTGTTGGCTACAGGGGCCGGATCACGCACAAGCGCCGTCCTCTTTTCCAGTCCAGACAAGAGCACCGCACTCTGTAAACAATCAAAACGGAACGAAAGGCCAAGTGTGAGTTCTCACCCGTGTTACATAATAAGTTTGGGCTCGAGTCGAGTGTCGTACCCTGACGGACGCCGGCAGGTTGTCCCTAGTGACGGCTCTGAATTGGGTGCGAATGAAGCGAGAGACGGCGTAGCGCACGGCAGGCACGAAGACTTGCGCGAGGTAGTGCTCACTGAAGGAGCGGGCGCTCTCCTCGAGGTGGTGAACAACCAGGTCAATGTTGTGGTTCATCGTAGTTTGTTGCCGCAGGCTCACCAGGACGGCATGGATCATCTATATGCAGTGTTACACCACACACGTGGTACAATCGCTGGTGAGCGCTGGCTGTCCTTCGACTAACAAGAAAACTAAGGAAGTGGCTAGCAGGCTCACCTTGATCTTTTCGCCAAGGAACAGCTCTTTCGCGTGGGTTCGCACACTGGCGAGAAGGCGATGGACTTCAGAGCCAGGGCTCAGACCATCAGCCTGCTCCATTGCCCCCTGTAGCCCGATGGTGAGTCAAATAGCTTGGCCACCTTTGTCAGCACACACGGGCAAGCATGCTGAACAAGTTACCTGTACTTGCATGTGGTTGTCGTGCAGGCTCGCAAAGGCTTCGTTCAAGACAGACACCACGGAACTCTTTTTGTCGGCTTCGACAACCAGCGCGAATTGTTGCTCCTGGATGGAACTTGAATTAGCATAACTCCCGATTACGGCAGATATCTCGGTGAGGGAGGCATACGATGGTGTCGAGCTGACGTTCGGCGTCAACACGGGCCTGGCTGATGACTGCGCGGGTGCTGTCTCTCTCGTTCCACTGGTGGTTGAGCGCTTCAAGCCTCTCCCTCTCCTCATCCTGCTGTCTCTCCAGCTCTGCTGATTCTTCCCAGCTCAGATTGTCGCTGTTCTGATCGTTGAGTTCGGCGATGCGCTGGCTCAGCAGGCCGACGCTGTCGTGGTAGGTGGTGAGCATAAGGGCCAGGTCCGCTTCCTGCTGGTCGATGGCTTCGATCGTGGCCTCATATTTCTGCGAAGTGCGATGGATTAGAGTGAATAATACGGCCTCGCCCACACGAATGGGCGTGTCAGTACCTCGACTGCCGCTGCGACTCCGCTGACCGCGTTGCCATCCTCGTTCACCCTATTGCAAGAAGAAAGCCAGAGCCGTGTAAGTCAATCCGCGCGACGACATGAAGGATCGGGATCTACGTACTCTGCGTCGTCGAAACGCAGCAAGGGCGAGACCTTCGCAATGAGCGCGGCCGGGAAATCTTGCGCCATGTCGAGTAGTGCACCGAGCGACTGGAGGAGGTCGTAGTCGACGTCGGGCACGCTGGTGCTGCCGTTCTCCCAGAGTGTCCTGATGAGGCGCGCCACGTAGATGATGCGGTCGCACTTGGCACGCAGCCGCTCGCCGGTGGTAAGCGCCGCATTATCCACAAAGAGCAACGTCAGCTCGTTGGTGACGTCGTGACGGTGCGACCCGCTCGGGTGGGCAGGTGAAGAGGGCGTGAACAACTCCAGTATGCCCAGCCAATGCGCCATCACCGAGAGCGCAACCACGTGAGCTGCGAACGTGCCCGGCATCGTGGCTTGGCTGCCCTTCTGACTGCGATGCTGCTCGTCGATGGAGTGGATGTAGTCAAACAAGTCCCGTTGGGCTTGGGTCTCGGCGTCCTTCAGGGCGGTAAAGTCGCTTGAGGGGATCGTCTTGTGAAGCATACCCACCTGCTGCTCCCTGCCCTCGATCTGAATGCAGGCCCACCACGTGCGTGAGCGAGCCGAGGGATAAAGGACTCCATTGGAGTTGGGCGTACCTCGCTGATAAGGTGCCGTTCAGTGAGACGATCCGTTTGGGCATCCACCTCGGTTGGGCCTGACGCGCTAAGAAGATGCCTGTGTCGAGCCGGTTCATCGATTAGCCGCGGCAAACATGCAACAATTTGACCAGAGCAGGAGTACCAGGCGGCAGTGAACGCCTCAGGCCGGGGATGATGGACGAGCTGACTAAGCGCGTGGGACCAACGCGCGCACAGGGAGAGCATGTAGTAGTCGTCGGGGAGCTGATACATGGCCTCGCGGTAGGTGGAGATGTGCGCCATGGCGCAGTGGTAGAAGGTGGCGTGCTCGATCAGTAGCGCATTCAGCTTGGCCTCCACGTCGGCGCACTGGTCCTTAAGCTTGTGCTCTTCGGAGGACGGCGTGGTGAGGGAGAAGAGCAGTTTGGTGCCCTGCGAGAGCACCTGCAGGGGATGCTCGGCAGTCTCTGCTGGCGTTGCAGCCTTGAGCGCCGAAAGGAGGTCGCCCTGTCGCACCGGAGACCACGCCAGGGTTAGAGTCAATGCAGAACTAGAAGGAACAGGGAGCATGACGTACGCGCAATGCCTTGATCGTCTTCGTGAAACGCTCTTGCCATGCTCTCGTCTCGTTGTGCGCTTTCTTCAACACTTCGAGACCCTTGGCATGCTCGTCGGCCAGCGCTCTCTCTGTCACGGCTTCTTTCTCGTAAAGTGGACGCACCTGTAGCCATGCATTAGGAGAATCAGCAATACAACTCGCTGGAACGACTTGCGAACCAACTTACCTCGCTTTCCTTAGCCGCCGTGGCAGAGAGGAACATCTTCAGCTGCTCCCTCGAGTGCTGGATCTCCTTGAGCTCGCTCGATGCAGTCACCATCTCGTTTCTCCAACGAAGATACGTGTCCAGGGCCACGCTCAGCTTGGGCAGTGTGGTCACGAACTGATCCCTGTTTTCCTATTGGCGAGAACATTAGTTGTGAGATGATGAAGGCAACAGACAAAGCCTGGGATGAATACTCTGAGAACGCTCTCCATTTCCTCGACACGAGAAGCAAACAGACTCAAGCTGACGTGGAGCTCAAGGTTGCGACGCTCGACGTCATCCGCCCTGTACGCCCCGAACATGTTTCATTGGTCAAGTCGTTCATCTACGTAGTGCAGGAATCGCGTGGTGTCATCAAGTACCTGTCGGCAGTCCAGTCCACCAACGGATCATATACGAATGCTTCGAGCAAAGTGAGCAGGGTTTCCTTGTTCCTGCACGACCGATGGTCAGTCGAGTCACAGAATGTTCAGCCTGTGCTCAAGAAAAATCGTACTTTCTCATCACGCGCAGCACGTGCTCGCAAGCAGTGCGGAAGTTGCCTTCGGGACCGGTCAAGCCGAGCGCTTCCTGCATATTCTGGGTCATCCGGAACGGCACCCTCTCGGGCACCTTCAGTTGCAGGCCCTTCTCAAAGCAGACGTCTGCATCGTAGCGCCAGAAAAGTGTCAGAGGACTGACAGATGAAATATACAGCAGATGAGAGCGAAGGACGCACTGTAGTCGATGTGGACGACTTCGCCCGTGCCGAAGTCCATCAGGATGTTGTCCAGGTGCCGATCGCCCAAGCCGATGGTGTAACCAATCATTGAAGAGACCGCAACCGATCTGTGCGAGCGAGCAAATAAGAGACCACACTCGAAGTATTGGAGTTTGAGCTGCAAAGCGGGCCGATGAACATACCGATTGTAGATGCAGGTCTTTTTCCACCACTCAGCGGGGCTGGTGCTGGAGCACCACAACTCCTGTGCGAGGATGGATCGGGGCGTCTCCTTGAACAACTGGAGGAAGACCCTCTTCAGCACATCGACCGGCCACTCCCTCCGGGACATGATGTTGGCGATGCCCCTTTCCTTGAGCGCAGGCAGGAGCTTCGAATAGAACATGTCGGTGGGCTTCAGAATAGTCAACTCTGATACGCGCATCATATGTTAGCGTCTCCAAATAGCTCATGCAAGCCGAAAAGAGCGAGGTCGTACCAGGTTGACGGGTCTTCATTCGCATCTGCCACTGTTTGTACACCGTGTACAGCGGTATTGCGCCCTCTACCCACTGAATCAGACCGGAGCGCCGGCTGATGGGAATGACGGCGTAATTGCGCGCCCTAAGGTCACGGTTGAAGCTCTGCCTATCGCTCCGCAGCTGCTGATTGACGATGGCCAGGAATTGCATGACTCTTTCGTCCAGATGCTATCACACGATAGGGTGAGCACGCGGCTGTCGTATCTGCCCCGCATGAAAGGATAGGGCGCAACATACCAGATCTTCGCGGCCCTTGAGCAAGTAGGAGTAGCGCTTGCCGTCTGAACCCACCATCTTGATCTTCTTGGGCTTGGTCTTCGTGGGGAGAATGGCAACAACTGACTCGAAAGCTTGAATCGTGACGAGGTCCTTGTGATCATCCGTCTGCTCCGGCAAATCGATTAGAGTGATGAAACACTTGCATATCCAAGAAGTGGATCATACATCATGCAGCCCAGGCATGGATATGATTGACGACTTGGTGTTGGCCAACCGAGGGCTAATGTCATGCAAATTGAGAGTGGCCTTGAGGAAGAATCGGAGCTGCGTGTAAAGCTGCATACGGCATACCAGCAAAGTGGGTCAGCTCATGGCTTGAGAGAGCATTTGAAGAGCAAAGGCGTACGTCTTTCCAGGGTGCCCAGGCAGCGTCTGGCTGAGCCGGGTTTGCAGGCGAGCGGAAGTTGTCGAGAGCCTTGGTAAGTGCTGATGTGGTGCAGGAACCCAGATTAGTACCACTTGTGCCTTCAACTGAGCGAGCGAGGGACATACGTTGAAGGAAGGTCTTCTGGAAGGAGGTCTCGTGCGGCGTCTGGGGCGGAACCGAGGTGAGGGCGAGCAAGCGCTCCAGCTGAACTACCGGAGGCTTCATGATGACCGCATATTTCTCACCGATGATACGCAGCTTTTCAGTATCTTCGAGACGCTCGTTCGACCTGACACGCGATATCTCGTCCTTCAATTTGCGAAGACGGCTGCTGACGTCCACTTGCATCTGAGAGTGATGGCAGGTCAGTGGTCAAGTGACGTCGCATAGTCGCAGGCGAGTGCGTACCATCTGCAGAGTGGCGATCCACTCTTCTTCCCACAGGGTGGTGATTCGATTAAGCTCGGAGATGAGACTGCCCACTTCCTCCACCAGTTGAGGATTTCGGCTGCGCAGCTTGGTGATGATTTCTGTGGGCACCACTTGTGGTGAGACAACAAAAATTGAATCTGTAATGTGGAGCGCTTGGTGAAACCGTACCGGTGAACTGTTTCTGTTCAAGGTCAGAGGACGGCGCAGCATGCCCGACGACCGCCGGGTAGACTATCACGTGCGGGAACTCCTCTCCGATCTTGCATATCAATTCGAGCACTTGCTGCTGCACGTACATGTCTGGATGGTCCAGCCGGGCGAAGAGCTGATGGAAGAGAGCGCACACTGGGTCAGTTCAGCTCGGCTGGAGAGGAGCGAGCGTGGTGTCGTTACCTGCGGCACCACATCCTTCCACGGGGATGGCGGCGTGGTACGGAATCCTTCGCTCAAGACGTCCTGCAGCAGAGCGCCGTACTTGACCAGCAAGCGGAGCAGCCTGAGGGTGGCGGTGATGTTCTCGTCGTAGCTGCGCGCGTTTCGCTTCCCGTTTGTCGAGTTCTCTGCGTCTTCCGGCCTCGTAGATTTTGCCCTTTCTTGCTTGTGCGAGGGCTCGGATGAGGGCGCAAATCGAAGGATCAAGAACCGGAAGTAGGCTTGGCAAGAGGCGACGTAGTACTTGAAGATCCTCTTGCGCGAGTCGTTCCAGACTCGCATGACTAGACGTGTGACGGCACAGCGTGAGAAACGTGCACACTAGATATCAGAATTCTGAGGAGCCATGAGTGCCGGAGACGTACGATCGTCCACCACCTTCGTAGTGGCCCACGGCGTTTGTGTTGCGAGGGCCTCGACAATCTCTGATCTGTAGTCACTGTGCTGCTCGTGCAGAGACTTCTCCAAGAACTCGGTGAAGAATGCGGAGAGGTGCTGGTTGGTGACACACGTGAGTCTGGCAGCGACAAACATCAACGTAACTGTCGGCTGGAAGATTTACCGTGATGAGCGCCTGCTGGGCTGTCGTATCCAGGCCGTGAAGGTCATCATGCTTTGATACGATGACGGAGATGCGATAGACCTCTTCCCTGTTCAACTCCAAGGTGCCTCCGGTGGTGGTTGATTGCTCGGCTACCTTGTGGCCCTGTCTGTAGCACCAGCTTCCGTAGGCAAACCAAGCCTGCAGGGACAGGAGGCAGAGGAAGTGCTTAAGCAACTGCGCTGGTTCTCTTATGCGGCGCCTGGCACAGCGATTTGGTGGTTTGATGCTGTACCTCAGCACATAGCGGATCGTTTTGTGTGGCTTGCTCGAGACAAGCACCGGAGAGAGCCTCAAGGTCTGGCACAGCGTCCTTCTGTGCATGTACAGATGTCTGCAACACCATGCGAGACTGCAGCTCCCACGCATCCAACCCCTCGCGATCTCGGCGCAGCCTAGAAAAGTCGAGAAAACAGGTTAACCATGACCATACCGACATGAATAGAATGAATGAATGAAAGAGTGGTACCAGCCGGCAAGCTTCAAGAAGATCTTGGACACCAACGCTCCCTTGCTACGATCCTCCCGAGGAACGGGCGTGCGTGTCAGGTCCCAGAGCTGAATGGCAGCCTCGGTGCGGCGACCCTCCGCAAACGATAACTTGGCCGCCTCGAAGGCCGTGTGGAGAAACAGTTCGGGGGAGCCGCTGGACGAGGTGCCGGCAGTCGTCTGCAGGCGATGGGCGAGCCGGTAGTTGAACTGCTTTCGGGCCAGCTTGGCCGTGCTGTTGCTGAGTTTCTCGAAGGCCTCATCGTCGAGCTCCTGCCTCGCGTGCTTATGGGCGCATACGCGTAGAATCTTCGTCCACACGCCAGCCTCGTGGATGAACGGATCGAGCGAGTGCGAGTGCGGCAGAGCAAGGCACTGGGACTTGGCGGACTGAGGCAGCTCGCGCTCGATGAGGTCGACTGAGTGGGCTTGAATGAGGAACGGATAGGCCTGCAGCATCGAATCGGCCGCCGTTACGCGCAACGACTCTTCGATTGACGAGCGCGCGGCACGAAGGTCGTCGCTCATCTGCCTGCAGATCGTGGCACGCATAGCTTCGTCGAGGTGCAAATCGTTGCCAAGCGCCTTGCTCGCCAGTAATGCCCGTAGGAGAAACTCCTCGCTGTTCTCCAGACACTTGAACGGATCGAAGGTGGTCTTGGTCGTTGTGGGGCTCAGCTCAAGACGATCCACAAATGCTGCAGATGGGCTTGATGAGTTGCTTTTCAATGCCAGGAAGGTAGCCAGAAAATATTACCTGAGGCAGCGCCATAGTCGCCCTGATCGAATTTGGTAAGCGCCTGCAGGTAGCTGCCGTTGAAGCCGAGCGAGAGTGGCTTGTCCGTCGTCAGCTTCGAGGTGTAGTTGCCAATCTGCGGTAGCCAGGCGTTGAGGGCCTCCCAATCTGCAAGTCTCGCGTAGCAGTCGGTGGTCTGGTTGATGACGAACTCGATTCCTCCGGCCAGCAACGGCGGCGACTGCAGGAGCAGTCGCGTGTACTCCTCCGCGGCGAGCTCGTAGAACCCCTTGCTCTGGAGGATCGCGCCTGGCATCCAGGCGGCTACCGCCGGAACGGCAGCATCTTCTTGATCGGGCGCCGAAGACGACACAGCTCTTGCTTGGTTCTGCAGCAGTTCCTGCATTGTTCGCGCCCAGATGGAGAGGCCCTCGAGCGCGTCGCACTCTCGTTGACGTATGAGCGCCAGCGTGATGTGTTGCAGCGACGTTTCCAGATCTTGCGCCACCTTTCTCAGCCTCAGTACGTCGGTCGCTCTGTGAAATGAAGGATATTAGTCAAGGCGAGCAGCAACTGGGACACAAAACTACAATGTGACGAAGTACCTGAGGACAGAATAGCGCAAATCGCTCAGTCGCTTCATCGAATGGCGGATGGTGTCCATCGTCGCGCCGCAAGCCACGCTGGCAGCGATCAGCGGCTGGCGGAATCGGGCGTACCAGTCCGTGCAGACCTTCTGGTTGGTTCGGAAGAAGGCAGTCGTGACCTTGTTGGAGTGGTAGTCGATCGACATGCTTCCCTCGTAAGCGCCATAGATCTGCTTCTCGAGGTGGTCGATCAGCAAGAGGAGTAGCCGGGGAGGAAGCTGCGTCTCCATCAAGGCCGAACCAGGCGGCGGACTCTGTAGGGTCATGAGCGCGGGAATGGCCGGAATGGCAGCCAGGTTGCCCGTCGCGTAGGCGGCCAGCATCCGCTCGAGCGCTTCGAACGTCTGCATCGGTCCGCCGAAGGGCGTCCTGAGCCTGTGGAGGATGCAGTAGCGCGCGCATTCCCACATGGCCCAGAATGAAGGCAGCACGTCGGAGGAGTCGGCCACGCCCGGAAGCTGGAACGCCCTGTCAGGGGCGTGGCGGAGGCCCTCTCCCAGTTTGCTTGGCGTTTGGCAGGCGTAGAACATGCGCAAGAGCCAATCGTTCGTGTGCTCACGACTGCGCTGGGCGAGGAGGCTCATCACGCGCTGGAAGTGGTGTGCTCGGAAGAGCACTTCGGTGGGGTTGGCCGACATCAAGCGCTTCTGTTGAGCAAGAAAACAATGAGATCGCGCTATTTGAAGCCATCAAAAGGGAACTGGTACCTTCCAGTTGGTTTCCTCTGGCGCTGGAGCAAGGACTGCGTGGTTGAGAATGACTGAGTACCCTACCGCTCCCAACAGTTCTCTATACGCTGCCCGCACAGACTTACTGAAATCGCCAAGCCTTGAATAAGGAATGGTCGTGAGCAAGACGATTTATATATAGATGCCGCACTTTGAAGAGTACCGTCTGAGGCTTGCCTGCACGATGGACTCCAGTGCTTCCGGCGGGAAGAACCCATTCGGAGTGAGCTTGATCAGAATATGCGCTGCTGCAAGTCTCACCGACTCATCCTTGTCCCCAGCTATTACAGCGAGCGCAGTGTCAGTCCACATTTTAACCTACGCAGCTCCTGAGCGTAAAGGAGAGGGAACGCACCTGCCAATAGCAGTCCGTGCAGGATAGGCACCGATTTACCACCTGAACAGGTGGCGAAGAAGCTGTTGACAAACGGCAGCGACAGAGGAACGGCGATGTTGGTCTGGATGTAGTTCTGGGTCGAAGTGTGGCCGTTGTAGTTTCGTGAGAACAGCAAAACGTTTGACGCAGCGGCAGGATTGCTCCCGGGAAGCGCGAAGGCGGAGGCGTGTTGTGTCGCAAGCACGTCAAGCCACTTCAAGGCGAACTGCCTCAGCTTGGGTGATCGCCACTCGGAAACGGCAGAAGCTAGCACGTTCACGATCGTGTGCCTTGCCGCGGCACCCAGCACTACACTGTGTGGATGGCTGAGAAGGATGGCGACGGAGGTTAGCGCACATAGAAATGAAAGTCCTGGCAATGGTGCTCGTACCTGGTGCTCATGTGTCGAAAGGCAGAGAGGAAAGCCAGCTGGATGACCGGGTATCGCGAGATGATCGGGTCGGTTATAGGGTGCTGATCTCCCAGAGCTTGTACCAGCCGCTCCCGCTGCGCGTTGGCGAGCTTTCCGCTCAGGAAGGCGAAAACGATCAGCGAGATGTCGAAGAGGTACTGGTCCACCACCTCCTGTCGTCTTTGGCGAAGGGAAGGAGCTGATGGCGAGATGACCGGGGAAGATGTCGACGAACCGCTGGCTGACGTTGAAGTGGAAGTGGGCGCTGGGGTTGATGGTGATGAAGTGCGTGCGGAAATAACCTTGGAGCTCTCATGGGCGGAGAGCATAACGCGCAGCTGCTTGAGGGATCGCAGGAGGTGTGACACAACCGACTCGACGATGTCCTCACGAGGGGTCAGCAAAAACTGTTCGAAGAGGAGCCGGACAGCTTTGCTGACGGCCTGATTCGTGGACGTCTGCAGGCTGCGGAGGGCAGCCGACTCGAAGAAGATATCGATCGCCTGGATAGGCAGCCTTGACCCCTGCTGGCAAAGCATCTAGAACGAGCGCAACGTTAAATTGAAGCACTGTACCAAATGGTATAACCGGTGCACGTACCTGCAGAAGCGATTCGCATATCTTGCAGATCACAGACGCATTTGGTGTCGGTGAGAGATGGTCGAGTATGTGCTGCCAGGTAGGAGTGGTATGCGGGATGAAAGCGTCGCCAAAGAGTTGCGAGAAGATGAAGAGTGTCTCCGAAGCTGCAAGAATAAATCACGAGGTCGGTAAGACGGCGATGTCGCAACCCGTGCGTGGGCAGGCGTACTGTAAAGGAGCCACTTCTTGTGGTAAACTTGGTTGTCCACGGTGTTGAAGATAGAGAATATCCGGACCACGAACTCGTGCACAATCTCTGGAGCAAAGTACTGCCCCCCAACTCCTCGGGCGACTGCCGTGAAGCAACTAGGAGCAGCGCAAGCGTTAATTCCTAGGTCTAGTGATCAAAAGCGGTGACCACCATGGTTGCAGGAGGCGTACTTGAGGAAGCGCAGCAAGCGTTCTACTTGAGCCGCTTGGAGTGGTTTGGTGTCGGCCAGCGCTTCCATATCGACGAGAAACTTACTCATGAGATCGAAAGAAAAGGCCAGATTTGGACCCGCCCACATGGGGTGAAAGGCCACGAACAGCTCTGTTGAAAGCACCATCAGCACCAGCGTGGACAAAATATGTTCGAACTAGGGTTGAGAGCTCACCTGTGAGTGCCTTGCTGTGCTTAGCTGGGAGCGTGACGTCGAGTGCCCAGCCGACAAGTAAATCGGCAATGTCCTGTACATTTGGAAGCTTAACTCGAACCTTGAGAACAGCCAAGGATGCAGCGTACCTGAAAATGAGGCGCGAAGTGGTGCGATTGCGTCTGGCAGAGGACCACGAGGACTTCCACGCTCGGCACGAGATACTCCACCTGCTGAAGGCTTTCGACGTAGGTGCGCACGTTGAGTATCAACGCAGGGGCATAGGGCTCCACTGTTTTCCTATCTGCCATTTCGATGAACTGGCGGCGCAAGTCAGTGAGCGAGACGGCACTCATGCACCAGCAAGCACGTTTGTCGAATACCTCCTTGATGGCTAGAAGAAGAGGAATCCTGGCTGAGTCCTTCTTGGTAGGGTCGAGGTTCTGAAGTACCCACGTCACAAAGACATGGCCTTCCAGGGGTCTGACGATGACGGCAGCTCCGATGCACCCTATCGCACGAGCAACTGCACTTCTAATCTCGACCACACGGTCACGGAGCGCTTGCTCGAGAGTAGGAAGAAGTTTGTCCACAGATTTCGCCAGGAGCTGAGCGTTCTCGGGATAGAGTGCAAAAGATCTAAGGCTACTGCAGGCCTGCAGATGAGCAAGAGCGGTTGGGATTCGTCCTAAATCTGTGCTCGCACACTGAAATAATCGCAGAGTACCTGCAGCCGGCGATCGGTCGAGTCCTTCACATTTACCACTCCCCGCACGAGCCCTTGCATCTTGTTGAGCTTTGCATCTGCAAAGAGGAGTGGGCACTTTGTACGACTTTTGTGCGGGGGGAGGAAGCGCGTACCTGCAAATACTTGCGCCATTTTAGCGTCACCCACTCTCTATTGCACGCAGAAAGTGTAGGCTAGGTTCTCGTTCCTCGTTGCGGAAAGCACATATATCCTCGACTGCGTTGGCACTTTGAATCTTGGCGTAAATTGCAGTTCAATCAGATGAAGCTTGGATGATTTCAGCCTTGCAGATGAGCTTCGTGCAAAAAAGACAGAAAGAAATGGAACCAGGAAATTATTTGCTGTCCGCACAAAACAGAAAAGGCGCGAACAGCATGTTGGATTTTTTGATTTTTGATTGATTTCAAGATGAGCACCGTTGTGGGGTGCACACAAGGTACGCACCGTTACTAGACGTATACCTTGCTCTGACTGTAGCCTCACGCTGCTCGCAGGTGAATGTGGCAACAGAGTGAAACGGATCTACAAATCAGACAACGCATTCTGGGAAGAGGTACCCCCTAGCTCCATCTTGCTGTGCACTATCGATTCATTGGAAACAACTCTTGCGCAGGGCAATCTTGAACGCGAGATTTTTGCCAAGCAGCTCGCTCTTGACATTGACGCCCTTCTCGAGTGCGCTGCCCCGGCCCGGCTGCCCCTCCCTTTCTCTCGTGTTCACTCTGCTTCTTCGCAGTGCAATCGCAGATGAGTCCGGACCGCAGTTCAAGTGTCAGATAGTGGGCTGCAACAGGTGGTTCAAGTCAACACTCGCCTATGAAGGGCACTACAACACATGCCACAGATATGTGCGTGCAGATCAGTTCTTTGAGCTCTGGTGAGTGCCCAGCCAGTCGTTCCACTTACTTTTTGATTGCGCAGTCTTGCAACACCTGCGGGCGCATGTTCCCCATCGCGCGCCTGCTGGAGCTGCACGTCCTCGAGACGCACGACACCTTGTTCGCACTCTTGGCGAAGAAGCAGAACATGGTAATCCCCAGCTTGGCTCTAGCTTGGACACTGAACTGCTGCTCTGCACATACGACGATTAAGATTCTTTCTCTCAGTACGAATGCTTGGTGGGAGGATGCGACAGCAAGTTTGCCTCAGACAAGGATCGAGAAAAGCATCTGATCGACTTCCACCACTACCCACGAGGTCCGTCTTTTGGTATCCACCTATCGCTCGGCAGGACTTCTAACTGTTGGTCATGGTGCAGACTTCGCCTTCCACTACCGACGACGAAAACGGTACATTAGGCGAAAGAAAGGCAAGGGCAAGAAGAAGAGCCATAACAAGCAGCAGGAGGAAGAGAAACGGTATGGTCCCATGCGCGCCGGCATTATGACAATCTTTGCCAACATCCCACCCCAACAGAACCGTTGAAATGATCGACTCGACGGCGGACTTGCTGTCCAGCATGGAGATGGACCGCGGCAGCACTACCAGGACATCCTCAACCTCCGCTGCTGCAGATCAGGGCGCACCACCCGCCAATCCGTTCACTGCGCAGCTCGTGGGAGAGAGCGGGCGTGTCTACTCGTGCAAGGTGCCCGATTCATTTAGCTTTGGTCGTCGCGGCCGCGGGCGAGGAGGCCAGCAGCCCACAGACAGGGGCGGTCGAGGGCGCGGAGGAGGCCGTGGTGGTCGAGGCCGGGGCCGAGGAGGAGGAGCCCATCGGACAGCCGACGACAAAGAGATCGCCACGCCGGAGAGACACAGCTCCGTGGCGCCACCAGACACCGTCCCGCTCGCGAGTGAAGAGATGCAGCAAGCGACAGAGCCTTCGTGAAGAACACGACGAGGCCTTTGTGACACCATCGTCACGAGCGACAACGTGTGGTGAAATTTTGCGCACGCGGTGGTTGGCTTGGGCTGCGGTATTAGCCCAACGGAGTGCAAAGCCTTGCGCCTTTCATTTAGGTCCTGTTCTTCATCGTTGCCCACACCCACCGCACGAAGAAGCTCCACGGGCAAGTGTAGATTAGATTAGATTATTAGATTGAGCAGATTCCTGAACGAAGCAGATGGCGTCGGTGGGAGATTTGCAGAACCAGCTGCAGAAGGAAAAGGATGAGAAGGAACAACTCAAGCGTAAGGTGGATGAGCTCCAGTCGCTCCTCCACCAGTTTCTGGCCCAGGTGAAGGCTGGCAAGGGCGCCTCCGATCTCGAAGCCCTCCTCCCCTCCTCCGCCCAGGCTTCCCCTTCGTCCTCGTCCTCTTCGACGGCTTCATCTTTGTCGTCGGCTCCATCTTCGCTGAGCAGTGCGCCCTCGGGAGCGCATCGCAACAGGGAAGAGGAGGAAAAGGAAAAGGACAGGCTCAAGGCCGAGGAGGAGAAGAGGCTGGCCGAAGAAGAGGCCCAGGAGGTGACCAAGGTGACCAAGCGTGGCGAGTGGTCGATCGAGAAGCGGAGCGCCGGCGGGTGCTTCAACACCAACCAGTGGCGCCAGAACCCTCAGTACTTCCTCAACATCAAAGGCCTCACCAAGTACTCCCCTCCCTGCCGCTTTCGTTTTTCGCTCTTTTTGTTACTATTTTATTTTATTTTATGTTATATATTTTAAAATTATTAATATATGACTGATTAATTTTTTCATTTTTGAACGACAGGGTTGAGATCGTGCTGGAGCAACTGTGCGTCAAGGAGGAAGACTGCAAGGCGATCGGCTTTTACCTCCTCAAGAGCGATGGTACTCTTGCCCCAGCCGACCTTGCCTTGGCTACTGTTACTTTTGCACTCAAGCGAAACACGCACGCAGGAACCAACCGCAAGGTCATCTCCACGCCGACCAAGTTCATCGTAGCCAAGACCACCTTCATCAACAAGCCTCACAGTACGCCTTGCGCACTGCACTCCTCGGCGTTGGTACTCACCTCTCTCATTGGGCGGCAGTCGCGTTGACCTTGGAGCTGGAGACTGGAGCGGAGGAGGGTCCGGGCCAGTTCACCATCATCCCGTGCACCTTCGAACCGAACCTGGAGGCCAAGTTCGCCCTCACCGTGACCTCGCACGGCAAGCCCTTCACGCTCCAGTCCTGCAGCAACCCCGCCAAGAAGTGGACCTCCGAGATCTCGTTCAAGGGCGAGTGGAAGGGCGACCTGGCGGGCGGGTGCAAGAACCACCGCACCTTCTACAACAACCCGCAGTACCTGCTGAGCGTGAAGGAGGACAACACCGCCGTGTCTATCCTGCTCGAGAAGATCAACAAGAACCCCGACTTTGACGTTCTGGGTCTCTACATCTGCGAGGCCGACGGTACGAGCCCGTTCCCACATGAGCCCCCAAGACCACTGGGTTCTTACATGGTGCTCTTCCTACAACAGGGCCTGTCGATAAGAAGGTGGTGTCAGTTGCTGCCACTGTTGCCCGCACTCCCCTGAGCAGCCCCGATGATGGTACGATGGCCTGGAATCGACGATGACTCTCTGCCGCTCTCTCTCTCTCTCTCTCTTCTCACCTCAATCTATGCTTTACACAGCCTCGGTTGCGGCCACGCTGGATGCCGGCGACTACGTAGTGTTCCCCTGTACATTTGATCCCAAGTGGGAATCTGAGTTTGCCCTCAGCGTGTACTCGAGCCAGAACATCTCCTTCAGGGAGCTGGGCGCCACCTCGTCCATCGGTGTCGATGTACGTCGTCCCTTCACCGGTGTTAACGTTGATGCACCACTTCCTAACCCACCATTGCGCGATTCACTCCTCAACGGCGCAGGGCGTGTGGAAGGGGGAGAGCGCCGGCGGTTGCATGTACGTTGCACAGTAAAACTTGCTACCTTTCACACTGTTGCTCATTTTGTGTGCTATTTCTCTTTCTTCTTCTTCTTTGCAGGAACCACACAACGTGGCGCAACAACCCGCAGTTCTTCTTGACCGTGAAGGAGAAGACCTCCGTCACGATCAAGATGAGGCACGACCTCACCCCGCCCAACTCCATCGGCTTCTACATCCTGTCCAGCGTCAATGGTATCGTATCGCACACCACCATCATCTATACCTCCCCACAGCGACCAGTGACTTATCGCGGCCACAGGTGGTCGCCCGTTGTTGGCCAAGAAGGAGGTCCTGGTCGCCAAGTCCGGCTTCTGGGAGGCGCCCGAAGGTACTTGCTCCACAAATTTCAACTATTTATTGAAAATCATAACAAAACCCCTTTTTCAGTGTCCAAGTCCTTCGACCTCGAGGCGAGAAAGGAACCCTACGTGATCGTCCCCTGCACTTTCACCCCTGACGTTGAGGTAAGGCCTCCACTCGCTGTGTGCGTGCGCGCGTGCGGTCTCGACCGTGTGCGATGGTGTGCGTGTGCGTGTGCCGGCACTTAGTCATGCGTTCTGTGTTGTAGGCTCCGTTCAACCTGTCGTTCTACCCGTCCAAGGGTGCGGAGAGCATTGAGATCCGGGCTGCCGATGACGTCCTTCAGAAGCACGTCGACTACGGCGAGTGGAAGGGTCTCACTGCTGGCGGCTGCCTTAACTACGGCATGTGGCGCAACAACCCCCAGTACCGCATCACCACCAAGCAGAGTGAGAAGCTCACCCTCTTCCTCGGCCAATACCTGGTATACCCCCCTCCCTCCCTTTCTTCATTCTCTACCACCTTGTCTTTTTCTTCGTTCTTTTTTAACTCTGACTTCGTGATGAACGTCATCCAGGGCGAGAACAAGTCGATCGCGCCCAAGAGCATCGGCTTCTACATCTACGAGTCGGCCAACCCGGGGCAGCGCCTCACCAGCACCAAGGGGCTCGACCTCGTGTGCAAGGGCAAGTTCCGCAAGCAGAAAGAAGGTGCGCGTTGCTCTCGGAGTTGTTTTTAGCTCCGAGCCTTGGCTGATCTC
>CACVKS010000183.1:0-23431 GCA_902749335.1 Acanthamoeba triangularis
CCGCTCCGCTGTGACTTAAAGATTTACCCGCCCCTCGGGTTTTGCCCGCCGCTCCGCTGTGACTTAAAGATTTACCCGCCCCTCGGGTTTTGCCCGGCAAGGCAAACGGTTGCGGAGACCGGTCACACCCACGGAACCGAAACAGACGACAGTTGCTGCCGAACACCACACGTTCCCTTTGCCCCGTCTTGGACACCACGATCGAGGCCACCTTCGCCTGTGTGCTCGCCGTGTGGGCGCACGACGGAGCAGTTTGCCTGGCGACAATCAGAGCCGACCCACCCGGATGATTTCCGAAGCCTTCGACTCCGCCAATGGGGCATGGCTCTAGCACACGAACACTAACGCCCAGGCCGTTCTTGTCATTGTTCCACCAACTCACACCCGAAGCACACAACCAGGTTCTACACTCCTGACCACCCTTACCATTGTCAGGATGGGCTCCGGTTCGCTTCCTTGTAATCGCCCTCGATGGGCCTCGGCTCTGCTGCTCGCCGCGGTCGTGGCGATGCTCTTGTTCGTCTACGGCCCCAGCGGAAGCCAGGCCATTGCCGCCTCCGGACCCAGCAGCCTCAACACCGTCTTCTCCACATGGCAGACCGCCTATCTCTACACGAGGTACATCTTCTTTGCTTACCCTCACCACCGACCTGGCCGACCGGAGAATGTTCCAAGAACATGTGCGTGCTGTTGAACCGTAGACTAGTTGAACTCATGCCTTCAACTCTTGCCGATCGCCAGGGACGACCTCGCGTTCACCTACACCCCAGTCACTCAAGTAGCGGTGGCGCTTTCCGACTCCGCGGTCGATTTTGCTGTGGCGGAGAAGCCCATCTTTAAGCCGGTCTCCGATTCGAACGGCGGCCAGCTCGCCCAGCTGCCCATGGCGGCCAGTGCAGTGGTAGTGGGCTACAACCTGCCCCAGCTCAACGCCACGGACACGCTCGTGCTTGACATTCCCACGCTCGCCCGAATCTGGCGTCGGGACATCACCGTGTGGAACCACGCTGCCATCGTCGCGCTCAACCCCGCCCTCGGCTCCGCACTCACCAGCGACCCCATCGCACTGATCTACAAACAGGCGGCCGACCAGCTGGAGGCGGACATTACCGCGGCCTTCGTCCAGGCCCTCTCCCACGACGCGGCCTTCAAGTCGGCGCTCACCGGCGCCGGAGGCACACTCGCTAGCTTGCTCGGATCCAACGGCTATCCGATCGCCAATCAGAGCGAGTCTATCAACCGGCTCAGCTCGACCCCCTACACCATGAGCTACTTTGCGCTCCGCGACGCGAACCGGGTCGGGATCAAGTACGCCGCGATGAACGACATCAATGGCACTACGGTGCAGGCCTCGGCCACCTCCGTGCAGGCGGCCATGTCCTACTACCGCGATACCGTCATCGCGCAGCGGTTCGTGGCCGACATCTCCAACGGTGGCAGCGGGAGCTGGCCGATGAGCTTCCTCGCTTCCGTCGTACTCGTCTCGCAGAACCGTACAAACTCCAACAAGTGCGTCATGATCAAGGATATCCTGGACCACCTCAGCTGGATACAGGCACGTGGCTCCCTCCCTCCACCCTCCTGCAACTGCCCACCAGTCACGCTAACCGGGAAGAATCAACAGGTGAACGACTATGCAGTGCAGCTGACGCAGTCCGATGGCTACGTTCCGCTGGATATTGCCTATCGTCGTAACCTGATTGACGTGCTGGGCACGATCAGTTGCAATGGCAACCGGGCCTCCAGCTCGGCCTATGTGCTCGGCCTGGGCGGCCCGCTGCCGGTCTACACGGCTTGGGCGTCGGAGTACACCGACAGTGCGCTCAAGCTCAAGTACTTCTCTGGTGATGCGCTCACCTCGACCAAGTACATGCAAACAGGTAAAGCTCCTAGTGGTCACTTTAACTCTGATTGAACAACTCTCAACATGGTTTTTCTATGTCCGTATCATCTAGATGACATCGACTTCGGTTCGACTGTGGTACCCCTGAGCTCCGCGACTCTGGAGCCCATGCCCGACGTTGTTGCCGTCAAAGTCAATGCCCACGCCTACTGCTTCACCTACAACGTACGTGTCACCGATTCTTGGCCTCTGTGCTTGTTCGTACTTAGCAACACCTTTCCTGTGCAGCTGCCCGAGTTGCTGGGCCAGGACCCAATCGTTCTTCACTGGGAGACTGTGTCGGACATTTATCTGAACAAGGTTTGCCACACACGCCGCTAGCGTTACTGCTGAAGTGCGGATGTAGAGCCTGACCACTTGGTTGTTGCTTGATTTGTTTTTGTTGTTACAGATCAAAATGTGGAATGACACTGCCATCAAGGCGCTCAACCCGAACATCGCTCACCTCCTCCCGGAGACTGAGATCATCGTGGCCTACGTCACTACGGCACAAACCTCTGTGCAGGCCATCATGGAGGCAATCAGTGACCGTGTGCCGGAGTTCAGGGACATCGTACGCCTCCCCCGCCTCAATATTTGCGTGGGCAAGATCTTACAACGAGTCTTGCTTTGTTCGCTCTTCATACGTCCAGGTTGGTCCGGTCTCTCTGCCCGACTTACCCGTGGCAAACGAGACATGGCGCACGCGCTCCGTGGCTGGCCTGGGAGCCATGCAAGCGGTGCTCCTGCAGACGGAGCACGTATTCGCAGGCTGGGTCCACTTCTATACGCTCAACGGCGCGCCCACGCTCCAGCTGGCCCGCATTCCCAACGTCGATGGCGGTCTTGTCATCCCTGAGGAGGACACTATCGTGTCGGCCATCTCCCACTACCAGGGCGCGTCGACCGATCTCTACATCAAGATGGGTACGTTCATTGCTTCACATCACATCCAACAGAACGCTCCTTGTCTCACTGTTCCGTGTATACAAAAACCAGCGCCTGGTGTCAATAGCTACCCGATGGTGACCTTTAACGCGCTCATGATCCGCACGAAGACCATGCGGGACTTCACCAAGGCGCAGGCCCTGGTCGACTGGATCTATTGGAGCCAGACCGACTCCAGCGCCGCCCAGATCGCCAGCTCGTACGGGAATCATCCATATGTTTCAAGGTCATTGTCTCTTTGATTTAACCGGAAATTACACTGCGACGCTCTCCAGATCCCACATGGTGGTAGCATCGCTGGCTCAGCCGGCCAAGGCCACTTTGCTTGATCAGCTGGCGAGCGTGACCTCGAACGGCATGCAGGTCTTCTCGATGGCCGACTGCATCTATCAGGGCACCATCTGCTCCGACATGGGCAAGTGCGTGACCGGTGCATGCGTGTGCAACAGCAACCGCGAGGGCAACTTCTGTGAGAGCGTTAAGAGTACGTTTGACTCTCATCTTGTTCCACTTTCCTGTTTCCAGCACAATGACCAGCGATGGCTGACGTCGCAACGTGCATGTTGTTTGTGACTTCAGGCGATAGCAGCTCGCTGGGTGTCATCCTTGGCGCGGTGCTCGGTTCGACCATTCCTGTGTTCATCCTCCTGGTACTCGCGGCAATCCTGCTCGGCGTCGGCTGCTGGCTGCTGGGCCGGTCCAAGCGCAACGGGCGCCAGGACTGGGAAATCGACTTTGACGAGCTCGAGGTGGGCGACATCCTCGGCGCCGGAGGGTACTGCAAACCCCCCATCCATCGCTTTCGCTCTCGCTTTTCGTTCTTGACGTGCGGACTGACCATTTTGGTGATCGTTCAGATACGGCGAGGTGTACCGAGCCATGTGGAAGGGAACCGAGGTCGCCGTCAAGGTCATTGCCTCTGAGGAGAGAGCGCTGGCGAAGGACATCCAACGCGGTTTCAGGGAAGAGGTGGAGGTGATGACGGCGTTGCGGCATCCCAACGTGGTGCTCTTCATGGCGGCGTGCACGCGGCCGCCGCGCATGTGCATCGTCATGGAGTTCATGGCCCTCGGCTCCCTCTACGACGTACGCTCTGCCCCAACCCCCGCACGTCATTAATCGAATGTGTTGACTAACCGAGATCTCCCTTTGATATGCAGCTGATCCACAACGAGCTGGTGCCGGACATCCCGCTGCCCCTGGTGGTGCGGCTGGCGCTGCAGGCGGCCAAGGGCATGCACTTCCTCCACTCGTCGGGCATCATCCACCGCGACCTCAAGTCACTCAACCTGCTGCTCGACGCCAAGTGGAACTTGAAGGTGAGCGACTTCGGCCTCACGCGCTTCAAGGGCGACATCAAGCGCGACGCCCAGCAGCAGCAGCAGGGCAGCATCCACTGGCTGGCCCCTGAGATCCTGGCCGAGGAGCCCGGCATCGACTACGTGCTGGCGGATGTGTACGCCTTCGGCATCATTCTCTGGGAGCTCATGTCCAGGGAGCAGCCCTACTCTGGCATGTCGCCCGCCGCGATCGCCGTCGCGGTGATCCGGGACGACGCCCGGCCCAAGACCCCGCAGGGCCTGCTGACCGACCCGGACTACGAGAAGCTGACAGCGGACTGCTGGCACCGCGACCCGACCGTGCGTCCGACCTTCCTCGAGATCATGACCCGCCTGTCGGCCATGGTTGGCGGCACCACAAGTGGTGGCAGCTCCACGTCTTCATCATCGCTCACCGGCAAGCTGCGCAACACCGGTTCGGCGACCAGCAGCTCTTCGGGCATCAACTCGTCGAGCAGCCTGTCATCCAGTGACGCCACGATCGCCATCGGCGGCGGCGGCCGCGACCACCACGTCGGCGGCGTGCGGCCGCCGGAGGGCGAGGTGACGCTGGTGTTCACCGACATCGCCAAGGCGGCGTCGCTCTGGTCGGCGTGCCCCAACGCCATGCGCGACGCCACGCTGCTCCACAACGACACGCTGCGCTCGCTGCTGGCCAAGCACCGGGGCTACGAGGCCGTCTTCCTCAAGGAGAAGATCGTTGGCGAGGGCTCCTTCTGCATGGCCTTCACGTCGATCAGCGACGCGCTCGAGTGGTGCGGCGACGTCCAGCGCACGCTATTGGACCTCCAGTGGCCGGAGGAGCTGCTGTCGCAGGCCGACGTGGCCGAGGAGATCGGCGGCGTCGACGACCGCCTCATCTTCCGCGGGCTGCGGGTGCGGATGGGCGTGCACGTGGGAGTGCCCAAGCTGCGGCGGGACCCGATGTCGCGGCGGGTGGAGTACCTTGGGCCGCCGGTGGTGGCCGCAGCCAAGGTGACGGTGCTGGCCCAGGGCGGCCAGGTCTTGCTCTCGGGCTCTGCCTATGCCAAGATCACCGCGACCGAGATGGGTGGCGAGGCGAGCCGCTTCCAGCGCATCGGCTCCACCGATCTCGACGGGCTCAGCGAGGTGGGCAAGGTGACTATCTACGAGATGAAGGTCAAGGGCCTTGAACCGCGCTACTTCGGCAACTTCGGCGCCTCGCTGGAGGACGACTCGACCAGCGCGGGCAGAGGCAGCGCCCGGTACCACTCCTCGAACATGCTGAGCGGCCGCAGCGCACGCAGCGACACGTCGATGGACCTGGAGAAGCTGGCCAGCGGCACCGGCGAAGACGCCTTCCTCACGGGCGCCAACCTGGTCCGGTGGGTCATCAAGTACGAGGACATCCAGCTGGGCGAGCAGATCGGCACGGGCTCGTACGGCGTGGTGTTCAAGGGTTCGTGGAAGGGCGTCGACGTGGCGGTGAAGCGGTTCATCAAGCAGAAGCTGGACGAGCGGCACCTGCTGGAGTTCAGGGCCGAGGTGGCGTGCCTGTCGGAGATGCGGCATCCGAACATCGTGCTGTTCATCGGGGCGTGTCTGCGCATGCCCAACCTGTGCCTGGTCACCGAGTGGGTCAAGCAGGGCTCCCTCAAGACTCTCCTCGGCAACTCGACCATCAAGCTCCCCTGGCAAGTGCGACTTCGAATGCTGAGGGACGCGGCGCGCGGAGTGCACTACCTGCACACACTCGAGCCGTGCATCGTGCACCGCGACCTCAAGCCTTCCAACCTGCTGGTGGACGAGTCATGGAACGTCAAGGTGGCCGACTTCGGCTTCGCGCGCATCAAGGAAGAGAACGCCACGATGACGCGGTGCGGCACGCCGGCGTGGACGGCACCGGAGGTGATCCGTGGAGAGCACTACTCCGAATCGGCGGACGTGTACAGCTTCGCGCTCATCATGTGGGAAATGCTCACGAGGAAGCAGCCGTACGCGGGGCGCAACTTCATGGGGGTGACGCTGGACGTGCTCGAGGGCAAGAGGCCCCAGGTGCCCGCCGACTGCCCCGCCGACTACGCCGAGACCATGACCCAGTGCTGGAACGCCAAGCCCAAGAAGCGCCCGACCATGGAGGAGGTGGTGCAGTTCCTCAACGGCTGCATCGGCACCAATGATGTGTAAGCCTCTTTCACGCTGAATTGTATCTTTACAACAATAGAACAGTTATTCTACTGACAACTGCCAGAACCTCTGTGATTCACACTGAAGAGACTGAGGGTGAATCACGGCCGATCAATGATGCAGTTGATAAGTCCAACAAACGAGGAGGGAAGATATCTTCCCTTGCACGAAGGTGATGAACATGCACGAGAAGAAAACATCGTGGATTAGGTACATTGTAAAGTGGGTGCCTGACTCGGGAGGTATATTGATTCTTGGATACGGCCATACTGCGCAGAAAGCACCGCTTCCCATCCGAACAGCGAAGTTAAGCTGCGCCAGGCGGTGTTAGTACTGGGGTGGGCGACCACCCGGGAATCCACCGTGCCGTATCCTTTTTTCTTCACCTCATCACCTCATCACATGTGCCATGTACCTGCACCTGACAAAACCTCAGATAAGCCGTATTCTCCTCGCCGGAAAAACAATCGTGAATTCTAAGAATTTAACTTTTGGGCGCGAAAACTGCGAAAGAACGAAAAAGATTAATTCTAGCAACCCCGCATTACACACAGCACATCTATAGCTTCATCTAGCCTTGAGTGCCGAGATGGCGTCCCCAGGTGGTAGAAGGACGCCACAAACGCAGCAATCTTTGGATGGCTTCTTTGGCAGCAAAGGCCTGCTAAAGCGCAAATTGGAAGATGTTGCGGATGCTGACACGAGCCAACAAGATCCCACCTCACCGGTGAGGGGAGCGCAGCTGGCTATCAACAAAAGGAGGCGGATGGAAGGGGGCATATCGCCCCCATCCTCGAGTCCCCCCAGCATGACCGCTCCATTCTGCCCGGGGCATCAACAACCCGCACGCTACCTCACCGTCAAGAAGAACGGACCCAACTTTGGTATGTGATAAGGCCAACCCAAATCGTAAGCAGTTTGTGTTTTTGTTAGTTTATTTATTCGCTTTTTTGTGCAGGCAGAGGCTTCTGGGGCTGCCCGATGCCGCGAGAGGAACAATGTACGTTGTGCCATGTTGTGTTGTGTTTTATCTAAAGGTAAAGGTGTATGATGAACGTTCGTGTGCTCATGTAATGTGTAGGCAAGTTCTTCCAATGGGCTGACGCTGGCACACAACCGACTTCGCCCGGACGCGGTGGGTCGTCGCCGCTGGGTACTCCTCCGTTCTTCTTTCTCACCCTCCCTCCATTGCGAGCCGTGCTCTGATTTCAATTACTACTACTACGGCGGCTGCCACAATCTGTTTCTGCGCACGCACGATAGGCACGAGTCCGTCCTCCTCGCAGGGCAAGGAAAGTCCCGCCAAACCGCCCAGTATCGGGTCCTACTTCGCGGCACGGACACTCTTTCCTTCGCACGGCGATGGCGATCTCAGTACCACTGTTAGTGCCCAACCACAGACATCGCACATGCAAAAGGAAATGGAGTGGACAGACGCGCAATATGACGAACCGGCGGGTGAGAAGGAGGCTGCCCCGCCAACGACGACGTCGTCCTTCTTCTCCACTCCGGTGACGCCCATTCGTTTGCCCAAGCGGGGCAGAGACAGTACGTGGCCTATCTTGCGCTCCTTTTGGTGGTTGTGGTTGTCTTGACAAACTGAGGCCGCCTTGCATACAGTTAGCGCAGTGGTGGCTGCCCTGTCATCGCCCAAGAAGCCCAGCAGCGCACCCTCACCGTCGCCCGTCACCACAACCTCTTCCACGTCATCGTCATTGGCACCATCACGCGACACTCAGGCGTCCATGTCGTTCCTCTCTTCGCCCGATCCCTTAGCGCTCGCGTTCGAGGATGACGACATTGAAGAGCCCGAGGACAACCACAGCACGCCGCCCGGCGGTATGCGCCAAGAGGTCACCGGTAACTTTTATCCGCCACCGCACCAATCGAGCGCGGCCGTTCCACCACCAGCAAACCGGAAACCGGCGCTTTCCACTCTCACGCCCGCAAGACCGGCCAGACCCTCTCAGCAAGCTCAGCCTCCTGTGCTGCAACAGTCCCTGTCGTCCACTCCGCAACCAGTTGGCCAGGTGCGGCATCTGCACACACCAGATACACGACACATGGGGTAGACTGGGCAAGATTTGACCTTCAGCGCTTTGGCCAGCAGGGCCAGTCCACGATCACATCAGGACGTCGAGGCGAAATCGCCAGGGGAGATCGGCACTATACCAGCACCACGCCCACCAAGGCGCCGCCGCGCACGGCAGCAGCTTCAGCTCGGGCTGCCTCTCCACCACCACCACCCCAGGAGGTCTCCGGCCCTTCCTTGCACGGCCCGCCATCGACGAGTATGGTTCTGTCTACTAATCGCCGTTATGGAACATGCAGGCAGACAATGGTCTCAAGAAGGGCACACTCGGCAGAGGGGTACAGCTAGGCGCCCGCCCAAAGCCCAAGCAACTTGACGTACGGATCTCACCTTCTACTACAACTCATTGCACTGGTCCATGCATTCTCTCTTAACGCATGTACCACCGCTCTGACTAGGACGAGGATGAGGCCAGCGGAGAAGAGGCAACAACGGGAGAGTTCGGGGACACGTGGTCGTGGCTCAGAAACGAACTTGACGCGGAGAGGGTAATCACTCTCACTTGCCACCCGTGCGCTGGAAGAAGAAGCCCGCTTTAACATCGCTTCACCTTCCGGTCGTGTTGTGTGTGTGTGTGTGTGTGTGTGTATGTGTATGTGGCATCAAATCAGCGCCCACGCACCCATCCCAACTACGACCCGTCGACGCTGTTCATACCCAAGTCGGAATTCGCTCGCCTCACGCCCGCCCAGCAGCAGTACTGGCTCATCAAGTCCAAGAACTGGGACTCACTTGTCTTCTTTCGCGTGGGCAAGTTTTTCGAGCTCTACAACAAGGATGCCGACGTGGGCAACAAGCTGTTCGACCTCAAGCTCGTCATCAAGCCCACCAGGTAAAACACTTTCACGCATTGTTTCTTTCGCCACCTTTTTGTTTTTCCATATCGCAAACGCCCAATCGTTGACCGCGCGTCTGTGCCTTGCAGGGGTGGTTCCAACATGCGGCAATGTGGCGTCCCCGTGCCCAATCTCCAGATCTGGTTGGCCAAGCTCGTGGCGCTCGGGTACGGCTCGCCGTGGTGTGGCTGAAAGGTGGTTTATCGACAACTCACACATTGCCAATCGTACACAGGTACAAGGTGGTCATTGTGGACGAGACCGAAACCAGCGTGGGTGCCAAGGTGCGCCAGAGGCAGGGCGACGGCAACTGGAAGAAAGCCGTGGCCAAGAGTCGGACGGACGGCCTGGTGGACCGACAGGTGAAGCAGGTGCTCACCGCCGGCACCATTGTCGACGAGGGCCTGATGAACGACCACAGAGCCAACTACATCCTCTCCATCAAGGAAGACATCATTCCTGGTACCCTCTGCCGTATCTGCGTGCGTTTCTTAGAACTGCGCTGATGCTTGTCTTGGCGAACAGACCCGGAGAGCCGAACTGAGGAGGTGACCTACGGAATCTGCTTTGTAGACTGCACCACGAGCGAGTTCAATATGGGCCAGTTCGTGGATGACAACGAACGAAACCAGCTCGAAACCCTTCTTCTCCGCGTCAAACCGTCCGAGATTCTCTATGAGAAGGTAAGCATTCTGCGCTCGGCAAGCTGACGCTTTAGAGCACTCAACACCACCAACGTACCACACCACTCCAGGGTCAATGCAGCCGCCAGACACTGCAGCTCATCAAGCGCAGCGTCGTGTGCCCGTTGATGTCGGCGCGCGAGCCGTTCCTGGGCGCCGATGCTACGGTGGAGTATGTGCAGCAACACAACGTCTTTGTGGGACAGAACGACGCCGACGAGCACCCGGCGGCTGACGACTTCAGCGCCTGGCCTCCGGTCCTTCTCGAGCACCACGAGGCCGGAGCCTCTCTGGGTATCCGCCTTTCGCACCTTGAACCTGTTTAGCTTCTTGGCTCACCACTTTACCGCGTTAATGTCACAAACAGCACTTTCGGCGCTCAGCGGCTTGCTGGTCTATTTCCACGAACTCAAGTTGGACCACCTCGCGCTGGCCAGAAAGTTCAACCTCTACACGCCGGCGGGCAGCAATGAGCTGGACCATCTGGTGCTCGACGGAAAGACGCTCACCAACCTGGAGATATTCGGTACGCCCTGTTGTACTGCACCATCATTGGAGGTGAAGGAATGATGAATGGTCTAAACGCGGTGTGTCGTGTATTTCTGTATATATATTTGTACACACGATAGAGAACAACTTTGACAAGGGCATCGCGGGCACGCTGCTCAGTGTGATGGACCATTGTGTTACGCCGTTCGGTAAGCGCCTGTTCAAACGGTGGATCGCGAAGCCGCTCCGCAGGGTCGAGGACATCGAAGATCGCTTGAACGGTAAGAACAAGATTGCTTGTCGGCGGCATAGTTCTCTGCCTCCGCTGCTGACCGATTTCTTAAACGACAGCTGTGGAGGATTTGAACGAAAGGCCGGAACTACGCGACGCCCTCTGGCAGCAGCTCAAGTCTCTGCCCGACCTCGAACGTGCCATTTCGCGCATACACGCGGGCCGAGCCACCACGCTGCAGTTCATCAGTGTGCTCGAAGCATTTTATCAGATCTGGGTGCGTTCACGCGTGCTGGAGATCACACGTCGCGAGCTGTCCCAGAAACTCATCTCGATTTGCGACGTGTTACAGGAAACGTGGAACAATCACTTCAAGGAGGAGGTGTTCTCCCACTTCAAGAGCAAGCACTTGCAGTCCATTGTAATCATTGGTACGTTGGCCAATGCTGCCAGCCCACACCGATCGGGTTTGTGATCACTTGCTCCCCAGCCACACATGAACCAACGTCATTGGCAATGGTGTAGGAGAGGGGTTCCCCGACTACTCTGAGGTCTTGGGCTACTTCTGCGACGCGTTCGACTGGCAGGTGGCCAAGGAGCGAAAGGTAAGATTGCATACATCATCATCAAGCAGCGACCTAGATTGTTGCTTGGGAGCAGGAAGGCTTACATCAAGGCGATGCGGTGGTGTGGCGCCACCAGCAAATCACTCCCAATCCGGGAGTCGATTTGGGCTACGACGAGGTGCGAGATAACATCGCCGATCTCGAGCGACAGCTGGAGGAGTACCTGGACCAGCAGCGGGAGCGATTTGGAGTGTCCATGCACTACACCACGTCAGAAAAGAAGGACTACCTGATCGAAGTGCCCGTTGATGAGGCCGAGGGGGTACGAACACCGCACACAACTGCAGGTATGTCCCTGCGCTTGGTCATAACCGAATGGGAGGGGGTCATGGATATAGGTGGATTTCCCCAAGAACGAGTTCGTGGAGCGCAAGGGCACCAAGGCGGTGATCCGCCTGCAGGCGACCCGCGTGGCCGGCCTGGTGCCGAAGATGGAAGAGGCCAAGGACGCGCTCGACAGCTACCTGGCCGGCGTGCTGACCCAGTACTTGGCCACCTTCGGCCAACACTTTACGGTGTGGTCCGCCGCCGTGGCCTGCGTTGCCGAGCTTGACTGCCTGCTGTCCCTGGCCAAGACCTCGGCCTTTGGTGGAGGTACGCTCCACATCTCGCCCTATCCCCAGTGGTTTCCCTCCCCTCAATCAACGGGTGCTCAGCTCACAATACCGGCCGACAGATCCCATGTGCCGGCCGACGTTTGTGGTCGATGCGCCCGAGGGGACCACGCCTGTGCTCGAAGTCGAAGAGCTGCGGCACCCATGCATCACCCCGCGAGTGGCGGACACCTTCATCCCCAACGACATCAGGTAAGACAGCCGCTGTTTCATTCCATGGTAGCTTGCCCTTGACAATATCTCTCTCTCTCTCAGAATCGGAGGCCCACATGCGCCGGTTGTGCTGTTGACGGGTCCCAACATGGGCGGAAAGTCGACGCTCCTGCGTCAGGTACGAAGCTACTATACTTCCTTGATTGATCTGGGCGGTCCTGGCTGACTCATAGTTCGGTTTCCTCGCATGGCAGGCATGCATAAGCGTCATCATGGCACAGATGGGTTGCTATGTGCCTGCTTCAGTTTGCCGCCTCACGCCTGTAGATAGGATATTCACGCGAATCGGTTCGTTGTCATCTCTTCTGTCTCTTTTTTCTCGGGCCGCTGGGAGCTCGAGTTCTTAGCGCTCTGTCGGTGTACGTTACAGGTGCAAACGACAACATCATGGCCGGCCAATCCACATTCATGGTGGAACTGCAAGAGACGGCCAACATCCTAAAGAATGCCACGGCGCACTCGTTGGTCATCATGGACGAGCTGGGCCGAGGCACCAGTACCTTTGACGGGTACGCTTCACCACAATCCCCACGTGTGCGTGCGTGCGTGACGGTGCTGATGGATACTTGCGTTCAGATATGGCATCGCCTACGGTGTGCTTGACGACCTTTCGCGCCGATTGAGGTGTCGCTCGCTGTTTTCTACTCACTACCATCTCCTCACGAAGGAGTTTGAGGGCAACCGAGAGATCGCCCTCTACCATATGGGCTGCCTCGCCAACAAAGAAACGTGCGCTCTTTCTCTCTCTCTCTCTCTCTCTCTCCGCCTTGGCATGGCCATCAGCTAACCTGAAGATCCGCTTCGCCGTGCCAACAGGAAAGAGGTCATATTTTTGTACAAATTCACTGAGGGGGTGTGCCCCAAATCATACGGCATGAATGTGGCTCGCGCTGCGGTACGGCCCACTTGCTTCCTTCCCCCCGCTTCCTCTCGCGCAGCCGCTTTCCACTGACCCCACCTTTCCATATAACATGCGAATCACTTGCGTGCGCAGGGTGTCATGGAGTCCGTTGTTCGGCGGGCGGAGGCCATCGCCACCCGCTTCGAGGAGAACCCCTCTCTCGACAATTTTGCCCTCATGTACCGCTCCTACTGGCCTCGGCGCTCCCCTCCCCTCCGAGGGAGTTGCTAACGAAAGCCACCAAAACTAACCTGGTCACCTTCGCCACTGGCATCAGCGTGGGCGAGGATGAGGGTGACGAGAACGCCGATGACGACGAGAATGGCCCAGCGTCTGGCCCGGGTCCGCTCCAACCGGAAGAGGTGGCAGCGCTGCGCGAGGTGCAGGGGACCGAGCTCAACTTCATCGGCTTTGGCAAGCTCCTCGGCTTGTGGTCCGACCTAGCGCATACCCAGGGGTGACGCGATCAGGTCCGATGCGGGTGAACGAACACCTTCGTTAACAGGCTGCAGCGAGCGCTCCTGGCCCTCAAACAGGTTCTGGCAGGAAGGCACCAATTGGCTATTTTGTTATCTCCTTTTCCTTGTACGCACCCGGGGGACGAGACAATGTTCCGAACAACAGCACATGGCCCAGGCAGCCGATGACCGAGGCGCGACCGCCACCAACGGCTACCAGTGGCCGCCGGTGCTTCGTCGCCACCCAACGGTAACGCACGCTGGTTCTTAAAATGCCTCTCTGTCTGCGTGACCCCAGAGATCGTTGCGGTACTGGGACCGCTCTCCAGAGGTCAGTGTGCTCTTCGCGGCCGCGCTTCTGGCACGGGCAGAAAACGGGCTGCCCGGAAAGAAACGTGGCCCACCTGTGTGGCCTTCCTTGGCACAGCGGTCCGCGGCGGCGGACTCCTCGGCTGTCTCCCAGCGGCAAGCGGCGAGCAGAGCTCAATCGGGCAGCTGTAGTGCGGTGGCTTCAGCAAGGGCGTCGCGAAGTGACCGTCCTCCGGGTCGCCCCGATGATCTGTCCGTCATCCATCAGTCGTGCGTGGTCACAGCGGGATTCGGTACAACCGTTGAGCAGCTATTTATTCCTGCAATCTGACGAGTTGTTCAACTCCGGGCCTTAACGGAATGTGGCCGTCCAATCTGTCGTTCGGTTTTGTGTGCTGGCCAGCGTGCCCGCACCAGTCTGTCGTAACCACCTCACCTGCATCACACCTCCACCGAACAGCCCGTGGTGCCCCAGTCTCTCGGTGTCAAGTGACATACCCAGCCCAGCCCTTCTCTCACCCTATTCGAGCATTACTACACGATGGGGTCCCAGCAACGAGGAAGGGCGCCTTGGGCCAGCTTGAAGATGATGGTGGCGGTCCTGTTTGTCACCACCGCCATGTTGGCGCTGGTTACGCCATCGCACGCCATCACCGCGGCCGGTACGTCGGGCCTCAGCCCCCTGGCGACATCGTGGCAAACGGCCTACCACTACGTCAGGTGCGTTAGCCCTCCCCGCTGAGCCGTTGAGCCCAATCATCTTCTTTCCCGCGCTTGTGTGCTTGACCTCATGTCGGTGTACCGCCGCGGCTTTTGGTCGGCACCTCTCGAATTTCGAGTTGACTTTAGTTATTTATACTCTTTTGTCACACCGGTTACGTGGTGTTTTAATTAATTAATTATTTGTCTTTTTTTATATTTTTTCTGATTCGTTTTCTTTTGTCCGGGCGAATCAAGAACAGTACATGTTCGTTATCGGGGGTTAAAGATCAATCAATTTAGATTCTTCGGATTTGTTTCGAAACCCAGGGATGACTTGGACGTGGCGTTCTCGACGACGGCCAACGTGACGACGGCGTTGGCCCGGTACGCGGCCGGATCGGTGGACTTCGTCATGACCGAGGCCGTGATCTTCAACACCACCCGGCTGTCGGCGAGCTACGGCGGTTCGTTCGTGCAGCTGCCGCTCACGGCCAACGCCATCATCATCGGCTACAACCTGCCGGAACTCTACGCCAACGAGACCCTGGTGCTCGACATCACCACGCTGGCCCGCATCTACGCCGGCCAGATCACCGCCTGGAACGACTCGGCCATCGCCGCGCTCAATCCGACCCTCGCGGCCCGGCTGCCCGGCAACCAGATCGGGCTCGTCTACAAGCGCACGGCCGACGCGCTGGACGCCGACGTGACCGCGGCCTTTGTCAAGGCTCTCGCGCACGACCCGGTCTTCGCGGCGGCTCTGGCAGCCAGCGACGGCACCCTGTACGGTATACTCAACGGCGCCGGCTACAGCAGCGACGTGGTGGCCGACCGCCAGAGCTACGTGAACGGTACGGCCTACGCGCTGGGCTACTTCACGCTCAAGAGCCAGAGCGGCATCAAGGTCGCGGCGATGAAGGACGCCAACGGGACCACGGTGGCGGCGAGCGCCGCGACTGTGCAAACGGCCATGGCCTTCTTCCGCGCGTCGGTCTTCAGCCGCGTGTTCGTGGCCGACATCAGCGGCGGCGGCAACGGCAGCTACCCACTGGCCTACCTGAGCTCAGTCGCGACGTTCTACAAGACGGTCAACACGTCGCGCAACTGCCCCAAGATGCGGGACATGCTGGACTACCTGGCCTGGACCCAGGTCAACGACTACGCCGTCACGCTGGCCCAGAGCGCGAGCTACGTGGCCCTGGATATTGCCTACCGGCGCACCCTGATCGACACCCTGGGTTCCATCACCTGCGACGGCCTCCGGGCCATCACGTCGGCCTACGTTATCGGCCTGGGCGGCCCGCTGCCGGTCTACAGCTCGTGGGTGTCCGAGTACACCGACAGCAGCCTGCGGCTCAAGTACTACGCCGGCGACGCGCTCACTGCCACCAAGTACATGCAGTCGGGCGACATCGACTTCGGCTCCACGGTCGTACCCCTCAGCTCCACTACCCTCGAGCCCATGCCCGACGTCGTCGCCGTCAAAACCTGCGCCCACGCCTACACCTGGACCTACAACGTACGTGCGTGCTCGTGTGTGTGTGTGTGTGTCCCTGCGACGCTCACCACACAACCTGTCGCGTCATGATCAACTCTAGATTCCGGCATTGGTGGGCTACCCTCCGCTGGTGTTCTCCTGGGAGCTGGTGTCAGACATTTACCTCAACAGGGTATGGCCCACCGCTGCTTACCTAATTCTGCCCTGGGGGCCGATTGCTCAAGCTGTCAATTCTCATCACCCTATTGGTTGCTGAGCACGCACGTCACACGCCAAACTCATCTTGACTCGTCTTGGCCCTGCACCGCACTCAGGTCAAGACGTGGAATGACCAGCGCATCCAGGACCTCAACCCCGGCGTGGCCAGCCTGCTCCCGGCAGCCGACATCATCGTGGCCTACATCACCTCCGCCCAGACGTCCGTCCAGGCCTCCATGGAGGCCCTCAGCGCCATGGTGCCCGAGTTCAACCAGACGGTACCGTTGGCCAACCACCACAGCTGGCAGTGCAAGACATCTCGCCGGACTAACATTCCAGGCATTCCGCATTGGGACTAGGTCGGCCCGGTGTCCCTGCCCACGTTCCCGGTAGTAGTCCAGGAGCCGGCGCGTACGCGTGGCATCGCTGGCCTGGGTAGCATGCAGAACCTGCTGCTGACCACCCCCAACATCTTCGCGGCGTGGGTGCATTTCTGGACGCTCAACGGCGCGCCGACGATCAACTTTGTGCAGCTGCCCAACGCCGCGGGCAACTTGGTCTACCCCAACGAGACGACCATCGTATCGGCCATCACCAACCACAAGGGCGCGTCGACCGATCTCTACATCATGCTGGCGGACGGCGCCGACAGCTACCCGATGGTGACCTTCAACGCCTTCATGGTCCGCACGAAGACCATGCCCGACTTCGCCAAGGCGCAGGCCCTGGTCGACTGGATCTACTGGAGCCAGACCGACTCCAGCGCCGCCCAGATCGCCCGCTCGTACGCCCATCGCAACTCGGCTGACGTGTGTGCGTGCGTGTACTGTGTGCGCCTGCTCGGGTCTGACCCAAAATGTGGTGCTTCAGGGCCAACATGGTGGTGGCGTCGCTTGCCCAGCCGGCCAAGGCCACGCTGCTCGATCAGCTTGCGAGCGTGACCTCGAACGGCGCCCAGGCCTTCTCGCTTGCCGGGTGCATCTACGAGGGCACGGTCTGCTACGACATGGGCACCTGCGTCCAGGGCTCGTGCGTGTGCAACAGCAACCGCTCGGGCGAGTTCTGTGAGAACGTCAAGTCCGACAGCAGCACGCCGCTGGGCACCATCCTCGGCGCCGTGCTCGGATCGGCCATCCCCGTGTTCTTCCTGCTGGTGATCGCCGCCATCGCGCTTGGCGTCGGCTGCTGGCTGCTGGGCCGGTCGCGCGGTCACGGCCGCCAGGACTGGGAGATCGAAGTGGAAGAGCTCGAGATGGGCGACATCCTCGGTGCCGGAGGGTACCCAACTCCCCGCCTCGTCAGCTTTTTGACTTCGTTTTCGTTCTTTTCTTCTTTTCGTTTTCGCTCTTGTCTTTCTGCTGACCATTTGCCAATCAGGTACGGCGAGGTGTACCGAGCCATGTGGAAGGGAACTGAGGTCGCCGTCAAGGTCATCGCTGCCGAGGAGCGGTCCATCTCGAAGGACATGCAGCGCAGTTTCGCCGCAGAGGTGGAGGTGATGACGGCGTTGCGGCATCCCAACGTGGTGCTCTTCATGGCGGCGTGCACGCGACCGCCGCGCATGTGCATCGTCATGGAGTTCATGGCCCTCGGCTCCCTCTACGACGTACGCCCCCCCCACTCTCATCAAACTCCATCGTTCTAACTGTTGACTGACCTCAACAACATCTCATTGGGTGCAGTTGATTCACAACGAGTTGATTCCCGACATTCCGCTGCCGCTCAAGGTGCGGCTGGCGCTGCAGGCGGCCAAGGGCATGCACTTCCTCCACTCGTCGGGCATCGTGCACCGCGACCTCAAGTCACTCAACCTGCTGCTCGACGCCAAGTGGAACTTGAAGGTGAGCGACTTCGGCCTCACCTGCTTCAAGGGCGACCTCAAGAAGGACGCCCAGCAGCAGCAGCAGGGCAGCATCCACTGGATGGCCCCCGAGATCCTGGCCGAGGAGTCCGACGTTGATTACGTGCTGGCCGACATCTACGCCTTCGGCATCATTCTCTGGGAGCTGCTCACACGCGAGCAGCCCTACGCCGGCCTCACCCCGGCGGCGATCGCCGTCGCGGTTATCAGGGACGACGCCCGCCCGAGCATGCCCTCGGACAACGTCGACCCGGACTACGAGAAGCTGATCACGGACTGCTGGCACCGCGACCCGACCGTGCGCCCTACCTTCCTCGAGGTCATGACCCGCCTGTCGGCCATGGTCGACGACGGCAACAGCTCGTCCTCCTCCTCGTTCACCTCGTCCAAGATGCGACCGAGCGGCTCCGGTACGCGCACCTTGCTGGTCTCACGATTGTTTGTGTGTGCGTTCTGTGTGCTGACATGATCACGCCACACGACACGACATACAGCGACGAGCAGTTCTTCGGGCGTGGGATCATCGAGCAGCATGTCGTCGGACGGCGTGGGCGGACGCACGGCCGCAATCGATCACGTGGGCGGCGTGCGGCCGCCGGAAGGCGAGGTGGCGCTGGTGTTCACCGACATCGCCAAGGCGGCGTCGCTCTGGTCGGCGTGCCCCAACGCCATGCGCGACGCCACGCTGCTCCACAACGACACGCTGCGCTCGCTGCTGGCCAAGCACCGGGGCTACGAGGCCGTCTTCCTCAAGGAGAAGATCGTCGGCGAGGGCTCTTTCTGCATGGCCTTCTCCAGCATCGTCGACGCGCTCGCCTGGTGCGGCGAGGCCCAGCGCAAGCTGCTCCACGTCGACTGGCCGGAGGAGCTGCTGTCGCAGGCCGACGTGGCCGAGGAGATCGGCGGCGTTGACGACCGCATCGTGTTCCGCGGGCTGCGGGTGCGGATGGGCGTGCACGTGGGAGTGCCCAAGCTGAGGCGGGACCCGATGTCGCGGCGGGTGGAGTACCTTGGGCCGCCGGTGGTGGCCGCAGCCAAGGTGACGGTGCTGGCCCAGGGCGGCCAGGTCTTGCTCTCGGGCGATGTCTACGCCAAGCTGCGCAACACCGACCTGGCCAAGGAGAAGAACCGCTTCCTGCGCCTGGGCTCCATGGACCTCGGGCACGAGCAGGGCCAGTCGGAGATCTACGAGATGAAGGTGACCGAGCTCGAGCCGCGCTACTTCGGCAACTTCGGCACGGCGCAGGAGGAGAACACCGACTCGGCCAGCGGCACCGGCAAGGACCACTCGTCGAAGCTGACCGGGCTCAGCGGCCGGAGCGACTCGTCGATGGACCTGGAGAAGCTGGCCAGCGGCACCGGCGAAGACGCCTTCCTCACGGGCGCCAACCTGGTCCGGTGGGTCATCAAGTACGAGGACATCCAGATCGGCGACCAGATCGGCACGGGCTCGTATGGCGTGGTGTTCAAGGGCACGTGGAAGGGCGTCGACGTGGCGGTGAAGCGGTTCATCAAGCAGAAGCTGGACGAGCGGCACCTGCTGGAGTTCAGGGCCGAGGTGGCGTGCCTGTCGGAGATGCGGCATCCGAACATCGTGCTGTTCATCGGGGCGTGCCTGCGCATGCCCAACCTGTGCCTGGTCACCGAGTGGGTCAAGCAGGGCTCCCTCAAGGCCCTGATCGGCAACTCGACCATCAAGCTCCCGTGGCAGCAGCGCCTCCGCATGCTGAGGGACGCGGCGCGCGGAGTGCACTACCTGCACACACTCGAACCGTGCATCGTGCACCGCGACCTCAAGACGTCGAACCTGCTGGTGGACGAGTCGTGGAACGTCAAGGTGGCCGACTTCGGCTTCGCGCGCATCAAGGAGGACAACGCCACGATGACCCGATGCGGTACGCCGGCGTGGACGGCGCCGGAGGTGATCCGCGGAGAGCACTACTCGGAGCTGGCGGACGTGTACAGCTTCGGGATCATCATGTGGGAGATGGCGACGCGCAAGCAGCCGTACGCGGGGCGCAACTTCATGGGGGTGACGCTGGACGTGCTCGAGGGCAAGAGGCCCCAGGTGCCCGCCGACTGCCCCGCCGACTACAAGGACATGATGATGCGCTGCTGGAAGGGCAAGCCCAAGAAGCGCCCGACCATGGAGGAGGTGGTGCAGTACCTCAACTCGGCCCTCGGCTCCCCCGCAACCGACGAACTCGCCTAGGCCTGCATTCCCAGCGCTTTTGTGTACAATTAAATTAAAAACAATTAATTTTATATTTCTCCAATATTTTCTTTTGTTTCTCTTGTAACAAACGAAGACGCAGATGAAGATGACGCTTGCATTTGCGTGGGTGGTGCTTACGTTGTTTGCGGTGAGCTCGGCGCAGGCGACGCTGTTCTTCTGCCAGGACAGCCAGTGGGACCCGTCCCAGCCGGCCTTCGACAGCCTGGCAAGCTTCGACCAGGAGCGCGCCCAGTTCAAGGAGCTGCGGGACTTCTTCTACAACATCACCCGCGACGTCGACCTGGGCGACACTGCGGTAGAGCAGGGCATCATCGACCAGCTGCTGGCCAAGCTCGACGCCAAGGGCTACCCCCGGGCGACCAACAGCTTCACCATCACCCGCTCCAACGGCGACATCACGATGGACACCGGCCTGGGGGTCAACCCGGTCATCGATAACCACGGCGGCCGCTACTCGCTGGGCAAGCCGATGCTCTGCCGCGACTTCGAGCCAGTCGTGTTCGACTACACCTACGTCACCCGCGTGGCCAAGCAGGTCAAGTTCTGGTCGCAGGCCGTGCAGACTTCGGTGCACAAGCAGTGGTTCGCCTTCCGCTGGAACATCACCTTCGAGTAGTAACAAAGACACAACTTGAGGAGCAAACTTGTTGTTGGTGGTGGCCTTCATCATGAGGCAAATAGAACAGGTTACGCTCGGCTCTCTGTTCGCCCATTGCCCTTCTGGCGCACGCGTGCTGCTTGGTGGGCGTCGGTCGTATCGTTTTACAGATGCGCGGGGGAACGGGGCGGCCCGGGCAACTCTACTGCTGCCTTCCCCTGCCCTTGGCGATCCTCGCCCTCGCCACGGCGATGTAGTGCCTCATCTTCTCGGCGTTCGGGTCACTCTCGGGAATCTTGTCCTCCAACTGCACATACAAACGCAAGAAGAAAAGTTGTGCGTCAGCCTCAACGAGTGTGCGCGCACACACAACATGCACAGGTCAAAGAAAGTAGACGCGGACGAACCTCCTTGATGTACTGGACGAAGTAGCCGATGATGGTCTCGTAGTTGCCGCCGTACATCATGATCTGGACGGCCTCTCCCTTCCTGATCTTGACCTCGCCCTTGAACACGTTGTAGTTGTTGTAGATGCGCGCCAGCGTGGCGATGGCCATGGCCTGCGGGAGGCCGCAGAACTTGAACACGTTGGGGTGGGTCAGGAGCATCATGTAGTCCAGGCAGTCGTTGATGTGGGCCATGGCGTTGGTGACCATCTCGTTCAGGCACTGCAGCGCCTTCTCCTTGTTCTCGGGCTCCTTGAGGTCACCGATGTTCTTCGCGTACTTGCCCCTACAGTAGTCCAAAAGGTGTGAGTGCGGTCGCGCACACGACACATACGACACAACACACGAACGCGTACCAAATATCTTTTGGGTAGAAGATGCGAGGGTTGACGGCGGTGACGTCCTCGAGGTAGTCCCTGGTGATGTTGGTCTTCTGCAAGAAGAGGCCCATGCTGTTGGCCAGTTCGTCCATCTGACCGAACTTCTCAGCTGTAAATAGAGAGAAAAAAAACAAAAGCAAACAAAAAATACAGATGACGTCAGCTCAATGGGCCACAACGGACGCAGACCATGGCGTTGTGAGGGCGGCACCCTTGGGAGGGAGAGCGTACATTCGAGGCCGGAGGCGGCGAACATCTGGCTGAGGCCGATGCCGACGAGGCCGGCGACGTAGTGGCAGTACTCGTTGTAGTCCTCAAGCGTGACGACGGTCTTCTCGCCGGCGTACTTGGCCATGCCCTCGCCCATCCTGCGGGTGATGTCCGCAATCACCTGCTGATAACTGCGCGCGTTGGAGTTGGGCGTAATAGGAGTTGAGATGAGACGAGCATCGGACACAAAAGAGCGAAAGTGAGAAAGAACGAAAGCGCTAAGGCTTCGGAGAGGCGAGGTGCGTACGCGGGCTTGAGGTCGAGGAAGACGTCGACGACGTAGTGGAACCTTTCCAAGAGATCTCTCTCGTCCGCGTTGTCGCCATAACCGCTCACGTTCCAGCCCTTCTCATAGAGGTGCTTGTAAAAGCTCCTCAGCTCGGGCATCTGTGATATACAGGGGCGAGTGGGCGGTGCGTCACCGTCATCAGCATCGTTATGGCCCACAGAACATGGTGATCCATGGTGTATGGTAAGGCAGTTGAAGGTGGCAACGCACCTTCTTCTCCAGAGGAATAGACATATCGTCCTCGACGGTGTCCAGTCCGCGCAATACCAGGTAGAAGTTGGCAATCTGATCGCGTACAACGTGTGGCGCAGTGTTAGTGCAGTGCTTGAGGCATCGGTGGAAGAAGGAGAAAAAAACGGAAAAGGCCTCGGGGCAGGGCGCTTACGGGTCTTCTGAGGTCCTCGGGCAGCTCGGCGATGACTGCGGCGAAGGAGCGGGAGACCTTCACCAGCTTCTTATAGCTGTAAATGTCGGCTTCGGACAAGTTCTTGGGGAAATCGGGGACCTGCAACCGAAAGAACCAACCACATATGAGCATCACACATGGGAGAGAGGAAACAACCCCTCGAGGGGCAATATCGCACAGCAACGAGCGGAGGTCGAATGAACAGTATTATAGTAATTCGAAATATTTATGTTTTTTTTTTCTGTTGGCCTAATTTTGGAAGGCTGGTGCGCCTGCAACGCGGAAACAGAGCAAACCAAAACCAAAAATAAATAAATAGATGCGCCACATGTGCATCAAAGATGGGACGAATGACAAGGTGTAGATTGAGCGGGGCAGGCAGGGGAAAGGAAGGGGAAGAGGGGCATCGGCGTACCTTGTAGAAGAACTTGAATTTGAGCATCTGGTAGAATTCATAGGGATGGGCCATGAGCTCCTGAGCCTTCTTGACGTAGTGGGGGAAGAGCCACTTGAAGCCGAGCAGGCCGACCGCGACGGCGATCCACACGCCCAGACGCCCGACGCCGTTGTGGCCGTCGATGGCCGTGTTGGCGAAGAGGCCGAGGCCGTGGTGGTGGATGTCGGCCTCCTTGAGGTTGTTCTCGTTGGAGGTGCGCTCGACGAGGCTGGCCGCCTCCTGGGCGCTGCCCAGCCTGGCCGCGTCGTCGTGGCCATCGACGTTCTTGAAGGTTTCGATGCCCTTGACCATGTACATCTCCTCGGCGGCACCGGCAGCC
>CACVKS010000184.1:0-23368 GCA_902749335.1 Acanthamoeba triangularis
GGGAGAAGAGAATCGCTGAGGCATAGAAAAGTACCGGCACTGCTGAGAGGGAATGTGCGCTGAGCAACGATGGGCCTCGTGTGTCGTGCGAACAGGCGGTTCATGCTGCTGTTCTATTTGTTACTCTTCGGGGGGGGGGGAAGAACAGGGCCGAAGCAGGCCGCGTCGAGGTGAATGAAGGATGGCAGGTGTGGAGAAGTCTTCCGCTTGAAGACTTTGGAGCCGTCTGGGTGGCCGACCCCATGGGCGAGAGTGGTTGTTGGCGCTGCTGTTGCACGACAGTAGAGGAACAGGCGGGAATGGTGGCGGAGAACTCCACCAGTTCTGCGCGAAAACCACGCAAATCATTTTACTGATATTATTCTGCGATTGGCCACGCAACCAACCAGTGGCACGCCGTCTTCTTTGTCCGAAGGCTCACTCGTCATGTGACGTCTGAGCTTGGCCCGAGAGCTGTGGCAAGAGCTTAGCATTTCAAGAGCGTGGCGCGGCTGAGGTGGGCCTTGTGAGCTTCCGAGCGGAGGAACTGGGCCGTCTCGGCGCCCGTGCGGGCCACCAGCCGAGCGAACGCTCCCTCCTGATTGGCCAACAGCTCCCACGGCGTCCCGTACTCCACCACCTCTCCCTCGTCCATCACCTGATTGACGAGATGAACTCAGCTCCACTTGCCCCACAAGAATGCAACAGCAATGGGCTGATGGTGGTATGGGCATACCAGGATGCGGTCGAGGTCGATGACGGTGTGGAGTCGGTGGGCGATCACCACCACGGTGCGCCCGCCGAACTCGCGCCGCAGCGTCTCCTGGATCGCCCGGTCGGTCTTGTTGTCCACGCTCGCCGTCGCCTCGTCCAGGATCAGCACCCGGCTGTCCCGCCGCAGCAGCGCCCGTGCCATGCAGACCAGCTGCCGCTGGCCCACCGACAGGTTGGCCCCGTTGGTCGCCACCTTGGTGGCCAGGCCCAGTGGTAGACTCTCGACAAAGTCGCGCAGGTGCACCTTGTCGAGCGCACGCCACAGGTCGTCGTCGTCGTCGGAGCCAAAGGGGTCGATGTTGGAGCGGATGGTGCCCGAGAACAGCACTGGGTCCTGCGGGATGATCGACAGGGCCGACCTCACCTTGACGATGGAGAGGGCGAATAGAAGAAAAGTGAGACTTGGCGAGAGAGAGAGAGAGACTATCCAACCAAAGCGCGCCGAACGCACCTGGTGGAGCCCGAGGGTGCTGATGTCTCGGCCGTCGATGCAGATGGCACCTTCGTCAAGCTCGACCAGGCGGAAGAGGGCGTTGATCAGCGACGACTTGCCCGCACCGGTCCTCCCCACCACGCCCACTGTTGCCCACGCAAAAGAGACAACATGTGAGGCTCCCAACAAACGTGTAGGCGGGCGAGCCAGGTCGTAGTAAGATAGATACCTTTGTGTCGGGCTTCAATGGTGAGGTTGATGCCCTTGAGCACGGGTGTCAGGTCGTGGCGATAGCGCATCCACGCGTTCCGCAACTCGATGCGCCCCTCGGTGGGCCACGCAGCCTCGCTGGTGTCATGGCTGGTGTCATCCGTATTGTGGTAGTGGTGGCCCTCCTCCAGATCCTCTGAGTCGAAGAGGTGCCCATCATCGTCATCGACCACCACCAGCCGTTTGCGTCGCGCGTCCCAGCGCTGACCCTTGGCGAGCACCAGCGGAGCCTCGGGCGCAGTGTTGTTGGTGTAATGCAGGATGCGCTCGACTCGGTTCATGTTGGACTCCAGCATGGTGCCCGATCGCACGAACCAGCGCAAATCTGATCGCGCACCAAACCGGACCACAATGCCACACGCGTTAGATCTCTCGCTTCAAGGTCGATCCTGGTGCGCTGTCTGCGCGTACTTTCGGTGAGGTTGCCGGCCAGTGCCAGGACCAGTCCGACAAAGCCGCTGCTCAGCGAACCCTTGGTGATCAGGCTCAGCACGCAGATGGCCACCAAGATTGCCGCTCCGATCGCGTCCACTCGCAGAGCCAGCCAACTGAGATATAAACATGACACACACCACCACCACCACCACAGGGTACACAACACAAAACACACAAGATGGTGACTAACATGTCATGGGGTAGCGGGGAGATGGCAGATGGGTGTACCGGTGAGAGGTCGAATAGCAGAAGTAGGCTCGCAGGTTGGTGATGAGCAGGCCCTCATTCTCCTTCTTGAGCAGGCGCTGGAAGCCGAAGGCGCGGATGGTGTCCAGGCCCTCCAGAGTTTCCGAGTAGTGCGCGTAAATCGGTGCGCTCGTCAATGAATCGAGCCTGCCCAACTCTGTGTGGCCATACGTGTGCGTGTGCGTGTGCGGTGGGGCGTGTGGTCAATATTCTGAGGGGTGAGCGTCACTCCGTTGCCCGGAGGAGCGTACCACGTGAGGCCTTGCGGTAGTTCTGCATGATGCACCAGTAGACCGCCATGACGGGCACCGCCGGCACGAGGATCCACGGCAGCAGGCCGCATATCACCGCCAGCGTGGCCACCGACGAGAACAGGCACAGGAAGAAGTCCGACACCATGTCCGGGATCTCGCTGTCCACTGTGCCCTGGTCCTTCGAGAACCGCGTCACAATGCGACCCGTGGGCGTGGCGAAGAAGAAGGACATGGGCGCGCGAATGACCGCCTCCAGGAGGCGATCGTGCAGCTGGCGCGCGCAATCGAGTGCGCTCTTGAACCACGCGAACTGCCTCACGAGGGCCACCACGCTCGCCACCATGCCCGCCTGCCATTCATTCACGGCTTCGCATGTGAATCCTATACACGACACGGAAAACGGGTGGGTGCCCGTACCCCGAGGTAGATGCAGAGGTACAGAGTGGTGTCAGCCTCCTGCGCGTGATTGGACCAGTGGGCCAGCCAAAGGTTAACGAACTGCGTCGCTCCCTGTTGTTGTTGTTGGTTGTTGGTGGTTGTTGACGATGATGACAATGATGCTGTTAACCACGAAACCAGTGGAAGTGGTTGGGCGAGGGGACGAACCTCGAAACAGAGGGAGACGACGAAGAGGAACAAGAGGAAGGGCACGCCACCGCACCCCAGCAGATACTCACCGTAGACCCTCCATTCCACAGCGCCCGTCTTCCGCTCCTCGTCGTCGACCAGCTTGCCCCGCCGCATCATCTCCTTTTCATCCGGCACTGCCGCTGAATCGGCGATGGCGTCGCCATTTCCAACGACGAGGTCATCACCACCGCCTTCAACCTCATCATGGCCGCCGGCGATCCTAGCTCGCTCATCCTCATCCTCGTTCTCGTTGTCGGCGCCTAACTTCTTCTCGAGCAGCCCCACGAAGTCGATTCCCTGCTCGACCAGCTACGAAACCCAATTTGGTGGTGAGCTTGCGTATTCAGATCAATCAGGGGAGGGGAGCTGAGGCTCTGAAACCTGGTGGTAGGTGCCCGAGGCTTGCACGGCGCCGTCCGCCATGATCAAAATGCGGTCCACGTGCGGCAGGTACTGCAGCTGATGTGTGGCCAACACTCGGGTCACACCCTTGAGCTTGCCCGCGATGCACTCGAAGAATCTGTGTGACCACCACGCACCACCACCGCAGCCTGCGTGTGAGAGACTAGAGAGAGCAATTTCAAGAATGTATGGAGAGAATGCCGAGGGCGCGGAGGAGGGGCGCACATGTGTTGGCCGACGTGGGCGTCCACGGCCGACAGCACGTCGTCCATCAGCACGACCCTCGTCCTGATGGAGTCGGGGTGGGACATACACGCTGAGTAGACGGCCCTGGCGAGGGAGATGCGCTGCTTCTGGCCTCCGCTCAGGTTGACCCCCTTCTCGCCGATCTCCGTCAAGTCGCCCGCTGGAAAATGGGAGTGATTTTTAGCAGGGACCGGCTGGCGGTCCAGAGGAGGGCGCGAGCGCCACGTACCGGGCAGGATGCGAAGGTCTTCGGTGAGAGCGCACACCCGAATGACGTCGCGGTAGAGCGCGACGTCAAAGGGCTGGTGAAACACAATGTTATCCTTGACCGTTGCGTTCCTGATCCACGCTCTGTGGTTTGCACGACACTTACTCGTCAGAGCAAAATAAAAAAACTAATCAGATCTGACCTGATCTGGCGGAGAAGGAAATGTACCGCTGGCTGGCGTAGCTGATGGCCAGATCAGCGCCACGCGTCATGCGACCGGCGGTGCGCTTCATCTCGCCCAGCATGCAATTGAGCATGGACGTTTTGCCACTGCCGACCGGACCCACGATGGCCACCAGTTCACCAGGCATCACCTCCACGTTGATACCTTGCAGCTGGAACGATGCCGCAGCTTCTCCGTCTTCTGCCTCGGCCGACAGCAGCCCTTGGGCTTCACTCGATTGAATGTCTGCTTGAATTGGTCGATCGAGGAGAGGCGTGTGGTTGGACGAACTGCTATCGTCGTTATCTTCTTCGTCTTCGTCTTCTTCGAATTGTTCCCACTCGAAGCGCCCGTCCTCAATGCAGATCGCGGAGTCTGATGGGTGGCCATCCTTGTTGGGGGCAGCCGGGTCGGCGAGTTCGGGCAGTCGCAGGAACTTGTTGAGTCTCTTTAGCGACGTGTTTCCGTCGGCCAACCAGGAGAGCATATTGGGAAACTGGCAGACCGTTGCGCGAGTGAGTCTACTAAGAACGGAAACGAAGACGCCGCACTACTGAGAAGAAGGAGAGGGGAGCGTGTACATCGAGTACGACCATCGAGAGTGATGTGAAGATGGAGAGCGCAGGAAAGATCTGGCTGGCGGAGAGTGTGTTCCCGAGAAGCACGTACACGGTGAATGTGCTCACAGAGATGAGCGTTGACAACGACAACCTAATGAAGTGGTGGTTTAGAAACATTGTACATCTGTGCGTATGTGGGCAGGGCGTACAGAAGAAACATGAAGAGGGCCAAGGTGTAGAGAAACTTCTTGATCTGAGACACCTCTCTGGCGCGTACTTCGCTGATCTGCTGTACGACCCTGTGCTCCCAACAGAATAGCTTCACAATGGACACACCCTAGTGACATGTCTTTGGTCAGTCTGACAATTCTCTGTCATGTGCTAGCTGTGACATGGGGTACACACTTGAAGCACTTCCGTGAGCTTTTTGATACGCTCGTCCCGCAGCCTCATGATCGCCGCCGTCGCCGTTCCGAAACCGCTGCCATCGTTACAGAACATGTCAGCTCCGCCTGCAATGAACTACCTGTGGAGATCTCGTTGCACGGACCTGCAGATCCAATAGATGATCGGCGCCATGACGGTCACGATGGCAACCAGGACCAGTGAAGAAACGCCGAGCCATTGATACAACAGAACGAGTGAGACTGGCAAAGCGAGTGGGAACCGATGGTGAGAACCATTCGCAATCACGCCACCAACCAAGAGTTGTCGGGAAGGTACAAATGAACTGTGGCGGCTGGCTCACGATCCGGTGCACAAACCAGGCCACCTTTCCTGCCTGGTGCACGGCGACGGGCGATATGTTGGTACTGCGCTGGGTCAGGAGAAACGTGGGTGGGTGCGGACGTACAGTGGCCGAGTCAACATTCATCAAGTTAATTGCGTTGCCCTTGGAGACACGCTGAAGCCTGAGGCTCTTGCGGTACACCATGGCCTGCAGCATTGACGATATCTGTGTGGGTTGGTGTTAAATGACGAGATTCCAGACAGAGTTGAGGGTCAGTCTGTGCGACAATCTCCAGTGGTGACGGAACAAGGGGCTCATCCGCACGTTCATCCCCACTCGCACGGAGTCGTAATACCACCTCGTACGGAATACTACGTGGGCAGAGAGGATACAGAGCACCAGCACCACGTATACGACACCCTCCCACCATTCGGCTTCCTGCACGCCCACCACCCATAGCAAGTTAGGGCGGGGCAACCATAGTGCCCAAGAACTCAGTGCGCGTGGATGCCGGACCTTGTCGGACATGAACACGATGATCCAGGAGAACACGATGGGCAGGGCCACCTCGCACAAGCTGGCGATCAGTGAGCACAGGCACACAAACGAGTAATCCGCCCAGACGATAGCCCAAATTGCTCTGCCCCGGCACCAAGCTGATGGTTAGCAGGCAAGGTGCGCTCGTGCGCCAGCGGTCGTTTGTGTTGAGGCGTACCGGATTAACATCCAGTAGGATTCGCTCATCTGCTTTCTTCGCATCCACTCATGCTTTAGCTTGCGTTCCAGTGCCACGGGATTGTCCCGCGGCGCAATGTCGAACAAGTCGGTCATTTCCAGTGGTCTCAGCGTCCCCACTGATCAGTGGCTCACACGTCAGTGTTGGACCACTAGCGCCAGCCAACACCCCGCCATCGCGTCCGCGGTACTTACGCCTGATCAACGGGGTCATCCAGGAGTAGAGGCAGCGCGAGACCAGCGATGCCTCAAGCTCCGGCAGAGGCCTAACACTGGGAGACATGTTGTCCTGGCCAATGATCAATCAGTCCGCGCCAACAACAGCAAATGCAACGACAAAAACAACCGTACTAATGGCTCCTCCATTGCCGTACGATGGCGGAAAGGTGGTGATAATAGTAAAAAGAGCACCAACCGGGCGGTTGTGGTTGGTGTCGACACCGAGTGGAGAAGTTTCTTGGATAGGGTTCTCGGTATGTGAGGAAACTCGCCACACCATTTCATGGCGCCGTCAATCTTGCCACTGGCTTGTCGTCAAGCATGCTAACCTCCCCCCCAGTGGGCGACTTCTGCTTTGTTTCTGTAGTCCACCAGAAAAAGAGGAAAAGAAAAAGGAAAAGGAAAAGGTGACATGATAAGCAAAAATATGGACGCTGTACAGTGCCACATCTGACAACCTACGCCTTCTGCACGCTCTGGTCCCAGGGGTTCCAGGCATTGGGCACGTCGTCCAGGTCCGGCAGCGGATCCAGATCTTCGATGTCCACCACTTCGTCCTGCCCCTCTCGCTCGCCCAACCGCTTCTGCAATATCCACAGACTCTCCAAGTCGTAGTACCTGTGGCAGCACAAGTTCAACATGATCGTCGCGTCAGAATGCCCTTCGTTGCATGTGCCAACTTCTTCCAATGAAGGCGTAGCACCTTCTTGCGCCTGGGGAGAAGAGCTGAACGAGAATGTCGCCAGTGTCCACCACGATCCAGTCATCGTTTCCACGGTCGACTTCGAGACCCACGTTGGCCTGTGGGTGTTTCTGCCTCGCTTCCATCTGATGATCATGCGACGGACGGTCAAAGAAGAAGAAGAAGAACATGGTGGTGTCAAAGGCAAGCACGCACGCACAGCGTGTTCGTGTCGTGTCGCGTGTAAGAGGGAAATACCTCGTCCATGATGCGCTCGGCCATGGCGCGCAGGTGGCGGCCGCTGCGGCCCTCGATGATGACCATGTAGTGGGCAAAGTTGCACTTCTGGGAGACGTCGATGACCATCGGATTGAGGCCCTTCTCCTCGCGCAGGACTTCGACCACATCAGCCAGCGTCATCGGTGGCGGCAGCTCCTGGGCTTCTTCTTCTTCACGCCCAACAGGCTCCGCCGTGACTACTGCGGCTTGTCGAACCCGCGGCTTGCGCGCCGCGGGTGCGCCATCGCCTACGACCTCCACCCCGCCGGTCGCAGGTGTTGATCGTTCGTCCGTGCTCTTGGATTTTGATTTCTTCGAATCCTTTGGCTTGGTGGCCTTGCCCTCAGCGCCTCCTTTGCCCGTCTTCTCCTTCCTCTTGGCTTTAGCTGCCTCGGCGGCATCTCGCTTCTTATCTCGGAGGCGGGCGAGCAAACGATCTCTGGCTTCCAGAATGTGGACCTTCTTCTGTGCGGCACCATCAAAATCAGATCGCTTACCGCCTGTGCTCCACAATCGCTGCTGCGTGCCACAGATCCGCCCATCCGTGGGTCGAGGGAGGAGCATTGAAGAGGAACGTGGAAGAGTGGAGGGAAGCGGGAAGCGAAGGGTCGTGGAACAGCTGCGCGGCATCGTGCATAGGGATGAGTTCATGCTAAACCGTTTCATCTTCGAATTGGTGGAATTGAGATTTGCCAGCGATTGGCGTGTAGCGCCTTTTGCTCTGCGGCCGAGAAAAAAGAAACATAGGAAAAAAGAAAGAAATAAAAGGTAAAACAAAACCAAAGGGTTTGGTGGTGAGGCACGCCGGCAGCATCAAGCTTGGATGAAACGAACCACTACCCCTCGCGGCCAACCACCTGGAACGATCACCGCCACCAACAACGCCGCTGGAAGAGGACCACCAGCAACCGGGCCGGTGGTCAAGCCGGACCGGTTGCTGGATGATTATGGGGGAGGCGAAGATGGAGCTTCAGATCAAGACCGCAAGGGCAAGGCGAAGCAGCTGGCGAACACTCTGGTGGTCCGACCACCACGAGGGGGGAGGTCCGGTAACCACATTCGTCGCGCTGGCGGTGGAGATGACGACGAACTCGATGATCGGTTGGACTATGGTGGAGGTGCGGTGCTGGGCTGGGCCACAGCTGTCATCTTGGCGGTGGCGGTGGTGACCTGGGCCGCCTTCGTGGCCGCCTACGCCACGCAGGCGTCGGAGCGGGAGCGGTCCTGCCAGGTGGCCCTCATCGTGGCCCAGACCGAGACCCTCAGGTGTCGCCAAGACGGCGCTGCCCTCGAGGCCAGCGACAGCCACGCCCACCATTATGCCCACATTCCGCCCGCATTCTCTGCCGAAGTCGCAGCCACAGTCGAGGCCGCACCCGCCGTCGCAACGCCGACAGCAACAGCAACCGCAACCGCAACAGCGACCGTCGAGCCCTCGGCCACGCCCTTGCAGGAGGGATTGGCCGCCTCGCTCCCTTCTCGAGACCGACGCGACGGCGGACCCGACCCCGACTTTCGGCCCCGCTGGACCGGCTTCCTCGGTAACACATCTCTCACCATCAGCCTATTCCCACTCTGCGTACTCACGTGTGTTGTTGGTCGTGTTGTTGGTCGTGTCGTGTCGTGTGGAACAGGATTTTTCCCCAATCGTACGACGTCGGACCCGTTCCAAGGCGGGCTCTACGCGCGAGCGGAGGAGTACGGGCTGGAGCTGATGAGCAAGCAGCAAATGTGGAACCTCACCATCGGCTACGAGCGCGCCCAACACCGCAAACATTTCCGCTATGTGTTCCACCTGCACTGGGTGGCCATGGTCTGCACCAAGGACGGCGAGGCCGAGGCCTTCCAAGAGCTCCGCTCCGTGCTCGACTTCTTTCAGCGCATCGAGGACCAGGGGTGGTACATCGTGTGGACCGTGCACAGCGTGATCGACCCCAGCTGCACGCCCGAGCACCACCAGCTCCAGATCGAGTTGCTGCAGACCCTGGCGGACAGGGCCGACGTCATCCACCTGCTCTGCGCCCACACCATCCCCCTCACCGGTACACTGGTTCCTGATCACGACTACACAACACGACCAACGACACGACACGAGAAAGACACAACAAGAAGAAGAAATGACACGACACAGATATTAACATGATCACCGGCACATTGTTTGGCAGCGCCGTATTATGCCATTCCGCCCGAGAAGGTGATCACGGTGCCGCAGGGGAGCTACGTGGGGCTCTACAGCGACGTGAACCTCACCCAGACTCTGGCGCGACGCACGCTGTCCCTCCACACCCCCTTTGCCAGCGGCAACGACGATCTGGTGCTGCTCTACATCGGTTCAGTCAAGCGGCACCGCGGCCTCGCCCAGCTGGTGCAGGCATTCAACGCCGTGACCTCAGGTACCTTGAACATGCACCGACGGCCTTAACTTTTTTTGCTTGGCTAACAAACATTCACGACATTCCACACACTTTTCAGATATGAAGAACATGCAGCTGTGGGTCGTGGGCGAGCTTTCGACGGCCGAGCGGCTCCGATATTCGGACGCCCAGTGGCAACAGATCCAAGCCGCCATCAGCGTCAACCCCGCGATCAAGACCCAGTACGGTCACATCCACGACGACGATCTCCAATTCTACTACAAGGTACACCAACTCGATCAACTCAACCACTTACAGTCATATTCTCACTGATATCAATCCCGATCACCAGGCCGCAGACGCGGTCGTGTTACCGTATCCGAGGGATTCGGTGCTCTCTTCGGGCACTCTCCTAACGTCCCTGTCATTTGGTATTCGCTCAAAGCCGCAATCGCTCACCGCACGCTGCAAGCCTGTGTTGAAGCTGATGAATTTTGTTCATGTATTGTTAATGTCCAGGGCGGCCGGTGATTGCTCCGCCGTTGAGTTGCATGGAGGAGTGGCTGACGGACGACGTAAGCATCATCTTCGCCCCCGAGGAGGACGTGCCCACGTCCCCATCGGAATCCTCTGCGGCGACAAGCACCCTTTCCGCCGACCAGCAGCCCAGCAGCATTGTCAACAGCACCACGCGCAGCGGCGACACCAGAGCCTGGTACGATATCTAGTACGCCCCCACTACCTACATGTCTAACGCGTAACACACACGGCACACCACAGTATCAGCCTGGAGGAGGCGCTGCGGCAGGCCAGCAAGCTGCGGGCGGATTCGTACCGCACGGCGGCCTACGAGAAGGCGCTGAGCTACACCTACCGCGACATGTCCCGACTCTTCTTCGAGAAGCTCAAATGGCGGCTCTGAGCCTTGAATTCAGGGCCGTGTCCTGTGGGCGCTGCTGCGGCTCTCTGGCCAGCAGTAGCGTGGAGGAGAGGACCAGGGAAGCGTTCCCGTCTTCCTTTCCGCCAAGGCAGGCACCCGCTTTATTCCACATGAACGAACAAACCACAACCTTCAACTCTACATTGTGTATCACCATAGCCATCACCGAAGGGGTGACGCTCTGGACACCGTCCACCCGGGGGCGAGCACTGGCCTGTTGGTGGTCCCGGCCGGTTGGGCGTGGATGGCCAGAACTGGAGCGTGCCAGCTAGTCGGGGAGCCCCCCCCCGAGACTACCAAACGCATCTGGTGAATCAATGTTGCTCTTCAACACGCCGCATACTACCGCGAGGGGCACCTGGGCAGTGTTCTAATTGACAAAATATACATTTAAATTAAGGACCAGCGTGGAGATGGCTTGATCGCTTGTCTCTACTTGGCCACGAGCACCGGACAGGGCGCGTTGGACAACACTGTAGCGCAAGCGGCAAACCCGGTTAGTGACACCAGCGAGGGAAAGACAAGAGAGTGCGCGAAGAGTGGTGGTACCATGCGAGCTCACGGAGCCCATGAGCAGCTTTTTGATCGGCGACAGTCCGCGCGCTCCCATCACAATCATCTCCACTCCCTTCACACCGCCATCCCATGCCAATCGTCAATACTCCACCCAACAATGCACCACTCAAGCCCGGACGGCACAAACGTACCTCTTCTTCAGCCACCAACAAGATCTGGTCTCGTGGGAAGCCCAGCACGGCCTTTGTGGTTACCTGCTTAGCCTGCAGATGAAGAAGAAGAAGAAGACGATTGGTGAGTACCCACAGGTTCATGTCCACTTCCGCTTCCACCAATCGGAGTACCCCACTCTCGCGTGCGATCTTTTCGGCCTCGGCCAGGTAGGTCTCACTCTGGTTCAACACGAGGCGGGCCATCGCGTCCACGTCGTCATTGGGAATGTCGTACCCCCAGTACCTGACCAACCGACGCTCAGGTCAATCTGCAAAGCCCTCGCCATGGGGAGGCACGTCAGTGTGGACATACCCGACGGACAAAAGGAGGAGACTGTCGTCGTCGGGTCGTAGGAGACGAAGCGCCAGGCGAAGGCTGTTCTTGCTCACCTCCGAACCATCCAAACAGACCATGTACTGCAGCGCACCTCCGGTTAGTACGCCGCCATGATGGTCTGCTTTTTGGCAATGTGAGGGTGTACCTTCATCTTTAGGAAGCTCTGCTGTTGTGAGCGTGTTGTTGACTGGAAGGCCCAAAGCCAAAAAACGCTTTCATGGTGTAGACAAGTAGCAAGGTCATTCATAACTAACGGACCTTTCGTGCAACACTCCTCGCCTTTCCGTCGAACTCTCCCGCCCAATCTTTCCTTTTCCCTCTTCTTTTCCTCATCCCTTTTACTTTTCCTTTGGTTTTTCTCTTCTTTCCCACAACCTTATTCTTTTATTTTCTTTTTCTTTTCCACTTGCACGATCAACCACTCAGCGCACGGGGCCAAAGTCCAACGGCCACTGGCGGCCTATTGGCACAGTACTGTACCCCTTGCCTTCGCCTCTTCGCTCTGGTTCGCTGAACTGATCCTGCACCTGCCCTCCGCCGTACTTCCTGCACCTACCCGACTGCTACCTCGCATTACAATTATTACAAACCACCAACGTGGAGGGGCCTACTACCAACGGACACCCAGTGCTCAAGCTGACAGCCAGCAAACTATTGTATTATTCTATAATTCCACGTGCTTGAACTCCGGTCGCTTGTGCGGCAAAGACGTTAGACTCAGCCAGACCAGCAGACACACAAACATCAGCACCACAGCAGGGCACAATAATGAGCGATAATGAGAACAGTCCCCGCGACGAGGCCCCCCCGGAGCTGATCGACCCCATCACTCTCGGCGTCATGGTACCCCTCTCCGTTTTTTTTTAATTCTTTTTCCCAGATAATAATAAAAATATTTATATTCTTTTTCCCAGATAATAAAGACAATAACATGTAAATAGAAAGTAAATGGAACCGCCATTTATTTCGATTATTATTAGCTTTTTATTACCCGAAACAATAAAGCGAATAATTATTTATTTAATCAATATTTATTAAATGAATTTGACAAATATTTATTAATAAATAATTATCGACAACAGGAGGACGCGGTGATGGTGACGCCGTGCGGCCACAGTTTCTCGACGAGCTCTATCACGGCGTGGCTGCGACAGCAGGGCAGCGCCACCAAGACGTGCCCCGTGTGCAAGAGCACCATCAACGAGAGCCTCATTCCCAACTGGGCTCTGCGCAATGCCGTCGACCGGTACGCCCATCCACCCACCCGTACAGTAATGACAAATGGACAGTTCCCTGATCTACGTGGGTGGCTGCAGGTACAACCAGAAGTACGGCAAGCGGCGCGCGTCATCGTCGGCTGATGCGCCGCCGGTCTACACACATCAGCAGGTGCACATCGATCTGGCCGACTACCCCGTCAAGCCCTCCGGTACGGCTTCTTGCCGACTCACCGCTTTGCTTTGTTGTGTAGTGCGTGCGTGCGTGCGTGGTCTCTTCTGACCCTTCGTTGGCGTTGATGATAGCCCCGCCTGTTAGGCTGGATTCATCGGCCTCATCGGTCTCGTCAGCCTCATCGGCACCGTCCTTCCATGCCGAAGACGACCTGCCGGCCCGGAGCACGTTCGCGCAGTCGACAGCAGCGACATCTTCCTCCAGCTCCTCGCCAAGCCCGCTCTACGCGCACGCGGCTGCTCCCGCTCCCGCGAACCAGAACCAGGATGACGACGGTAGCGATTGCGAATGCTGCGTGGACAGGCCGACGGGCGACCGCGGCTGCTGCATGTGGGAGTGCTCCGAGTGCGGCGTGTGCAAGATGGCCGATGACTGCAGCGGCCCCGGCTGTATACTGGTGTTCCCGACCACGACGGTGACGTGCCAGGGCTCGTTCGGCAAGTGGAGCAACTGGTACTCGCGCACCTTCTGCGGTACCGCCCTCCATCCTTCGTTCTTCTTCGTTCTTCTTCGTTCTTTCTTCTCTAAAGGACAGAGGGCTCACCCATCATCAATCGTGTGCGACAACAGGGTCGATCTACCCGATCTTCGTGGGGCTCGTGCTGCTGCTCCTGTGCGTGGACCTGGTCATCATCTGCGTGTTCTGGACGCTGTGGAGCTTCCTGGTCCCGCTGGGCATGCTGTTCTTCCTGATGACGCACTACTTCTGCCCGTGCATCAACCGGGGCGTCAACAAGGTGTGCGGCGACTACGGCTGGGTGATCGGCCAGATCTGCCCATCATGAGCCAAGCAAGGAATATCTGCATATGAGTATTTCTATATATCACAAGCTCTATTCATCTGTAACATGCTAATTAGAACATGTCCTAAAGCACACAGAAACTTTGTCACCCAAACTCAGTTAAGAAATGATAAGAAAAAAAAGAGAAAACGTACCATTATTATCCAGAACAAGAAGATGGGCAACAAGCAGTCTACAGCTGGTGGCGGGGGAGCTGTCAGGAATGAAGCGGTTGTGGCGCGTCTCAACGAGTATAGGCAAGCACACGGCAAGGCAAAGAAGGGTTCGGCGCCGCCTGCCCGCGTCCTCAAGCTCGACTCGTGCAGCCTCTCTGACGACGACCTGGCTGCCGTACGCTTCCGCCCCCTCCCTTTTCATCCCACGTTTCATCTTCTTCAGCCTCTTCCTTTTCCTTTTCCTCCTCCTTCAGGTGATGGCGGGCAAAGTGGGCAAGGACGCCGACGAGGTCATGCTGCAGACCAACAACCTCACACGCCTCCCCGCGGCACCGCTCGGGTCGGGCGCCTGGTGGCGCGGCGTGCGCTTCCTGTGCCTCAGCGCCAACGCCCTCGAGACGCTCCCGCCCGAGCTGGGCAGCGCGCTGCCCGGCCTGCAGGAGCTCAACCTCAACGACAACCGGCTCGACGAGCTCCCGCCCGAGCTGTTCTCTGGCTGCACGCAGCTCGCCGTGCTCTATGTCAACAACAACCGCCTCCGCGCCCTGCCCGCCAGCATCGGCTGCGCGACGGGCCTCAAGACGCTGCACGTCAACGGCAACGGGCTCGAGGAGCTGCCCGAGGAGATGGGCCAGCTCGCGGCCCTGAGCCTCTTCTACGCCAATGACAACCGCCTCCGCGCTCTGCCCAAAGGGTAAGATCATCTTTTATCTTATTTTATCTTATTTTATTCATCTGTTTGTAGAATTAATAGTATTTTATTTGAACTTTGTAGAGCGGCCAACTGGAGCAAGCTGGTGAAGCTGTATTGCAACAACAACGAGCTTGAGGCGCTGCCCGAGGGCATCGGGCAAGGCTGGACGTCTTTGGAGAAGCTCTACCTCAACCAGAACCGCTTCGCCGTCTTCCCGCTCGAGGTCTGCAGTCTGGGCGACACGCTGGATGAGCTCTTCCTCAACGACAACCTCCTCGTCGACCTCCCGCCAGAAATTGGCCAGCTCAAGAACCTCAACAAACTCTATCTCATCGGTTGAGCTCTTTCTTCTTGCATCGTTCTTGCATGCGCTTCCACCAGCACCTTTGTTGCTGCTGCATTGACAAGAGTAACTCTCCGCAGGGAACAAGCTGTCGTCGATTCCTGATGAGCTGACTGGCCTCAAGTTCTTGGAGCTGCTCTACCTCAACCGCAACCAACTTACTGACCTCCCCGCCAAGTTCGATGGAGGTACTTTTTTGCAGAGCTGAAGAGAGTGCTGGAGAGACACATGATTAACGACTTGCTGAATGGCTGCAGGCCTGCAAAAGCTGATGTTCCTGGAGCTGAGCGAAAACCAGCTGGTGAGCGTCCCATACGTCTTTCATGCGCTGCCTCGGCTCAAGGAGCTGCACATCGACGACAACGTCCAGCGAGAGGATCCCACCGAAAGCCAAGCATTTCTCTACGCATTGCCCGAGTAGAGGCAAAAACAAAAACCAAAAAAATAACAATTAAAAAAAACAGAGGGAATTGCATGAAATGTTGTGGCAAGACAGAGCATGGTCTGTATGTGAGAGTTATCTGAGATCACAGTGCAACACAAGTTGAGGAAAATGAGATGGTTATCTAATGCAAGACTTAGGACAAGAATAGAGAAAGAATCAAGGTCAACCTTTTATTTTGATATCACTCAGAAGTATTGAAATCATCCTCTTGGTTGTGTGTGGAGTGATGGTCATGATGGGTTAGTCTGTCATTGGTTTCCACATCTTGAGAAGAACAGGACTGGTGGCTGCTGGGGTGATGTGAGTGGTTGTGCTGTGGTGACTCTCATGGCAACTGCTCCAGATGTATGTATGCCTATGTGATGAAAAAAGTGACTACCACCATCTGGCCTCTCCTGCTACAAACCTGGTGCTAACATACAGACAAAACCCAAAATTCTTATTTCAACAATGCCAATGTTCTTGTCTTCATTGGAAGGCTTCCCTGTGCCCTCTGTCAAATGGCATGTTGACAGCATTGGCAAAATTAGTTGAAACCATGCAAAAGTAGACTTAAAGCCCATTTTAAAAATGACTGGACCTCTCATTTCAGATGAGGACAAGTTCAGGTTGTGTTCCTTCTGCCTTGCCACAGACTCTAGATACTCTCCTCCACTTGATAAATCCTTACATCCTCCTACAATAAACCTTTCTCTCTTTTTTTTGTCTTATGGGCCCCATTCTTTTGGGTGTTGTAGATAAACAAGGAAGGATTTTCCAGCTTTCTTCTATCAAATTTCAGTTTGGACATAAGAAAAAGATAAGGATAATACATTCCCCCAAGCCATGGACTTATATTCCACAAACTATTTAAGCCCCATAACAGCGCTATGAGGGGTAGTGCATAGGTGCCGTGGGTGCCGTCGTCTGCTGCTATCCCCATTAGCTTCAGGTTGCAGTGGTGCTTCAGCCTGGGGTGCCCCCCCCCGTTGGGTGTGCAGACAAAGTGAAAGTACCGAGATGGCCGGGCACCTGGGCGGCAGTGCGCTGGATCGGTACTGGGCGGACCTCACGAGCTCCGACGACGACGACGCTGAGGCCGGAGCGCAGGCAATCCAACGTGGAGACGAAGAGAACCGGGAAACAGATGCGATAGAACAGGGCAAGCAGCGCCACGGGCTCGAGGAGCGGAAGAAGAAGAAGCCCTTTCGGTACCTGGATCTCCCTCAGGTGATCAGCAGTGACGACGATGGCGGCGATGAGGCAGGTGAAGATCACGTGCCCGAGACCGGCGAGACGAGAGACTGGTTCTCGGGCCTCCGACAGCGCCAAGCGCGTCAGCAGCAGGAGGAGCGGGAGAAGCAGGCGAATATGAGCGAAGCCGAGCAAACGGCGCGCTCGATCGAACTCGTGGAGGCACACACGACTGCAGGCGGCCATGGGCGAAGAGACGAAAGCGGAAGCGACAGCGGAAGCGACAGCGGGGAGGAGGGAGCGGCGGGCGGGTCAGGCCCCGGTGAAGAAAAGAGAAAGCGAAGAAAGGAGGAGAGGCGCAAGCGAAAGCGGCAACATCTACTGCTCCGGCGGCTCGAGACGTCGAACGACGCGAAGGAGGGAGAAAAAGAAGGGACGAGCCCAGCGCAGCTGCCAGAGGGGAACGAAGGCGGAGTGAGGCCATCGAAGAACAAGCGAAGGAAGCTGCAGAAGAAGAGGCGAATGCAAGAACTGAAGGAAAAGCAGAAGCACGAGCGACAACCACCGATGGAATCGTCGGCGACCGCGGCGGGCGCGTCGTCCTTCATCTACGTGCCGCAGAGCGGGATCGAGGCGCGAGCGGCGAAACAGGAAGAGGCGCTACCCGTGGAGGCGTGCGATGATGATGACGGAGAAGGGCTGGTGGACATCGGGAGTTGTGGTGTTGAGCCGACCGAAACCACGCGATCGGCTTACCACGCGTTCGTGGAGCACATGCACGCACAGAGAGGCACCGGAACAAAGGTTCCCTCACCCACCACACTGACACGACACAAACGGCACACACTCGACACGCACCACGCACACTAACAACAGTTCGTGTCTTTCAAACCTGGCCCAGGAGGAAGAGGTGAGACAGTTCTTCGAGGGAGTCGTGGGACTCATGGCGCGCCACGTCCGGAATGGCGGCCACCCTTCCCTCCATTCCGGCGAGGTACGCACAACGCGCGCGACCGTTCTCCGTCATCATTAGCGCTGATGCACTGCCGCTGGGGCATTGCAGGACGTGGTCAAGTTGGTGCACGACACCGAAATCGGGTGCAGCCGCCTCTTCCAGCTGCTCCGCTCTCGCCGGCTACCAAGACAGGTACATGCGCGCGCAGCAGATGTCGAGGCGCCGACTGCACTCAACCGCCGCCTACACATTGGTGCGCCAGGTGGTCATGAACCTGTGGGAGATCAAGTCGCACCTGATGAAGGGCCAGTACCGCGACGCCAACGAGAAGTATTTCTCACTCACGATCGGTACCGCGCCACACTCCTTCTTCACCCGTCCGGCCGCTCTGTGCCAACTCAACTTTCTCACCTCATTCCTTCCTTCCAAAAAGGCAACGCGCCCTGGCCCACGACAGAACCGACGCTGCGGGCCGAAACGATGGAGCTCCTGCAGACCGTCAAGCGGTATGCGTGGATGTGTGAGTGGAGAGAGCAAAGAAGGTATACTGATCTCGCTGCTTTCGTTCAGGCTGATGACCTTCTGCGAGGAACAGCGCTAGCGGTTGAAGAAGAATTGGCGGCCGAAGGTCGCTGGCGGGACACGCAACTCCGATTGGGTGTGTGAAAGAAAACATGATTTAGCGTCGCAACACACTTGCGCACCAACACAACGTTACAACAACATCTTCTGCATGGCTGCTGCTTCTTCCCTCAGCATCACCCTCGTGGTGTTCCTGGCCATGCTGGCCACTGCGCTCGCCTTCTCCGGCGATGCCACCTACTTCAACGTGGGCCTCGGCGCGTGTGGCCACCACAACAATAACAACCAACTCGTCGCTGCCCTTGTGCGTTTCCATCTTCTTGAGATCGATCACGATCTTCATCTTCTCGTTTTCTGATGGGACGGCTGCAGAACAAGCCGCAGTATGGCAGTGGCGGTGACTGCGGCAAGCGCGCTCACATCAAGGGTCCCAAAGGCGAGGTGACCGTGACTATCGTGGTAAGTTGGCCTCAAGATTGTGTCGAAACATCACTGCTCACCCTTCACCCCAACATCAAACTCAGGACGAGTGCCCCGGTTGCGCTTATGGTTCACTCGATTTGAGTCCTGCCGCCTTCTCCCACATCGCAGATCTGCGCCAGGGTCGCGTGCACATCGAGTGGCAGTGGGCCTGAGCGTCCGTGGCTCGCCTGCATGCGACATTGAATCGAGATCTTTCTTTGGTCATAAAAAGAAAAAGAAATGAGAAGGAAAAGGTCTGAATATTTGACATTTTTCTTTTGGGAATTCACTTCAGGCCAAAAACAACAAAGATGGAGAAGCCAGAAGGGGGCGCAGATGCCTCCTCATCCACGACGTCGCCCGCCGCGGACGCTGTGTTACGAGAGAGAGGGCCAACAACTTGGCGCTCATCTGTCATGGCCAGATTAGGAGGAGGAGGGGCGAGGCCGCAGCGTGCGAACACTTCGGCGCCACTCAGGGGCCAACCGCCAGCGGAGCTCCCCGTACCCAGCACCCCGCCCCCCGTCCGCAAGGTGGAGGCTCCACAAGAAGTGGACAGCAGCGATGAAGACTCATCCGACGTACGTCAGAAAACCCCTACGTCCTTTTCTTTGGGATTCGGGCGCTGTGGCAGTCCTGCCTCGGCTCCACATCCTCCCCTCTACCGCTCCCTCGCTTCCATCTCCACCACCTCATCCGCTACTTCATCTCTCCTTTTTTCCCCCCACCTCACCCCATGTACGTGGTCTTTGCTACAGTTCTCAGAGGAGGAGACGGATGGCTCGGCTATTGAGGTACATAGACAGCCGTGTGTTGTGGAACGTTAGGCCCGCACACTGCCCGGGAGGGACACAAACTGACGTGGCCCTACGCTGGTGGGGTTCGTACATAATGTCGCAATTGTACAGGGGCAGGGCGACAAGAGCGGCAACTTGAACGTGCGTGTGGGCACCGTGAACAAAAAGGGGCAGGTCAAGCCGGGCAGCAAGTGGCTCTATGCCTACTTCCTCGTCTCTGGCGGCTCCTTGCACTTTTACGTCAAGAAGGAGGTTCGTGGACTTTTTGCGGTTGTTGTTGTTGTTGTGTGTGTTCCAGTACTCGCGCTTATAATTGTAAGCGACTGACGTCATTTGCACATAGGACAATGACCCCAAGGCGTCCATCATACTCAAGAACGCGACACTCAACAAGAATGTTGAGTGTCGGCCGTTCAAGCACTGCTTCTCGATCACCACGGCCACATTGGAGATCCTGGTTTCGGCCCAGGGCGCGGAGGAATGGAGCAGCTGGACTTCGGCTCTGGAGGCCGCTGCCTCCAAGCTTCCGACTGTGCCCCCCACACGAGTACTCATCATTCTGTCTTTGGTTGTGCCGCGTGTTGCCTGTGTGTCGTGTCGTTGGTCGTGTCGCGGTTTTTTGCATTATTCTAAGCGGCTGTGCGACAGGGGGATAAGGTCGCCAAGCTGAATCTAAAGGAGCGGGCCAAGCGGTCGGTCATCTCCAAGACGACGACCTCGAAGATGGGCAAGCGGGCCATCAAGAGCAAGGCCCCGCCCCAGATGACAGAGCTCATCAATGCGCTCAAGACGCTGGTCCAAAGAGAGACCGGATCGAGCCGTAAGGCCAACGAAATGGAGAACAACGTCTTGCGCGTTGGAGTCAAGATGTATTTCCTCGTAGTTGATGGCAAATTGGAGCCCCGACAGGTACTCGTCCTCCCTCAACCCCTTACGACACGCGATACGGCACGACACGGCACGACACGACACAGGGCGCACGCCACACGCAACTATGGCGATGGGACGATCTTGTTCTCAGGCTCGTCTTGTTCTCAGGTCCTCCTCGCAGACCAACCCCTCCGGCAAGCGCTCAAGGTGTTTGGAGGATGTCGCGACCACGTTTCCGCTGTTCGCTTTTCTGTACGTACACTAAGTTCCAGGTCAGTTGCTTGCTGGGGTGGCGAACTCACATCACTCCATGGACATATATAGGGTAGGATCACGCTGAAGAAAGATCTCCTCGAGACGCGACTCGAGGAGGTGGCCATGCTGGTGCGTCAGGCCGGTGAGCATCTCACCGAGAGCCTGCAGCCCTATGTGAGGTACGTCGCACGTCATCCGTTTTTCTTTAACGAGCTGGCGGAGGCTTGACGAATCCTAACCTGCGTACGCTTGTTAAGGCCTGCGAATATCCAACGTATCAACGATACAGTAGCCTACTTTGGCAATCCTGCGGTACACTCCAAGATTGCACTCATCGCACACGCACACGCACACGTACCGCCGCACACGAATGACGATAGCTTACACCCTACCACCATGTCTGTTGTTATTAAGGTGTTGATGCGGGTGTTGTTGGACGAGACGTACGAGCCTGATTTGGATGTGCTCATGCTTGCTGCCAAGCACTACGCACAGTTCCACTTCTATGAGGAGGACATTGCGCCCATGGCCAGGAGGCTTACCATGGCCTTGTGAACTGCGTGCAAGCGAGGCCAACTCCTCCATGATCAGCACCACTTCTTTTTCTTCTTCTTCCTTGCAGTCTTCATAATCTTGTACCACCTCTGCTTGCTTAGCCACAGCAACATCAAAATTTTTTCACCACATGCAGTTGGGTCCATTTTTCCTTGCATATCCTCAAGAATCTACATTTTCTCTTTTTGTTTCCTTCAGATGAAGAGGAAAAGAGAAGGCCAGCAGATAAAAGTTAGGCGAAATGGAAGTGCGAGAGACGAGGGTGGGGGTAGTAGGCGACCTGTTCGTGGATTTGATAGCGCTGGGCGTCGAAGCCATGCCCCAGTGGGGTCAAGACACGCCCTGCCAGGGTATCCGCCTATGTACGTCGGCAACAGTATATTTTTGATCTTTTAAAGATTACTATTCGCTTACCTACAACGCCGGTCAGTTGCGGGAGGATCGGCGCTCAACACAGCGATGAGTACATCGGCCGCGCTCGGGCTGGACGAGAGGCGCAGTAGTACTGGGCAGGACGGTGTGGTGTTGTTTGGCGCGGTGGGCCGCGATCACTTCGGACACACGCTCGTGAGCATCGCCAACCAACAGTCGGCCGTCGACACCACAGGTCTCTCTCTCTCTCTCTCTCTCGCCGCTATTCACTTCTTATTATTATTTTGGCCTGAAAGAAGAGTGTAGCATGCTTACCAGTGGCGACAGGCGTGGTGGTGTTGGAGTCGGCGCCGACGGCGGTGTGCATGTGCCTCAGCGGCAAGGAGGATCGGGCGTTTGTAAGCACCTATGGTGCCACAGCGGCCGTGACACTCACCGAGCTCGACCTCTCGCTTCTCCGTTCCTGCACGCATGTAGTACGGGGCACCCACTGCCGCACGCACCCGCACCACCGCAGCCGCACACAGAGCTAAAACTAACGCTTGGCTTGGTGCGCGACGCAGCATTTTTGTGGCTATTTCATGTTGCGAGGGCTGCAGACGGGATTCCTCGATCTTCTGCGAGAGCTCAGGGACCGAGGGATCACGCTGTCGCTCGACACGGGCTTCGATCCGGCCAACCAGTGGAAGGACGGCATACACGACGTCATACGCCTGGTACGCCGCAGTGCGTGCGGTCTTGGCACTGATGGGCTCATGAGCGACTCATGCTGAGCCCACTCGTGTCGTGACGTCGTGCGTGCCATGTGCGTGTGCAGATGGACCTGTTCTTCCCCAATGAGACAGAGGCGATGGCGATCTCTGGGAGAGGCAGCGTACATGAGGCGCTGGAGGAGCTGACGAGGGACAACGACGCGCTGGTGGTCATCACAACGGGGCCACAGGGCGCCATCGCCAAGCGGGGCCGGCAGGTGTGGACCCACGCCGCATTCGACGTACCCAGTAATATTGCCTCGCCTTCGCATTGTTCACTCCACACGCCGCATCGTGACCCTAACACGCGCGCGCACAGTCAAGGACACAACAGGAGCCGGCGATTGCTTCACGGGCTCCTTCTTGGCGCAGTATCTGCAGGACCGGGACGTCGACAAGTCCCTGGCCGTGGCGTCTGCCGCCGGCGCTCTGGTTCGTACCACGCTCGCACTCCTGTCCGCGGCCTGTGTGACGCCCGATGACCCTCCCCCCTCTACCGCGTGCAGGCCGTGGGTCGGGAAGGCGTGCCTCCGCACCCCAAGCGCGCCGAACTGCTCTCGTTCGCCGGCAGCCACGCTCTCAAGTCGCTCCCCGCTACCAGCGACCAGTAAGGGCCTGCCCTGCACCAATCACAAGTTGGTTGGGACGTGGCGAACCAACACAAGAAAAGAAAGAAAAGTGCACCACACCACCACAAGAACAACGCCGACGCCGAAGATGGAGCAGGAGAAGGAGCAACGATTGAGGGCGGAGGCCTTGGGGCCAGAGCTGGAGCAACGTGAGGGGGAGGAGGACCACGGTGACGAACCGCCCATGGAGGAGGTTGAAGAAAAGAAAGACCAAGGTGCAGATGTGGTGGAGGGCGAAGAGGAGGAGGAGGAACTGCCGGTCGTGGACGTGCCACAGAACCGTAAGGAGGAGGAAGAGGCAGGAGGGGTGCGGTTTCAGTTGGTGAGCGACCTGCACCTCGAGTTCCCGGGCTGCCTCGACAAGCYGCCCCACATTCCCGTCAACGCCCCCATCCTCTGCCTCCTTGGTT